>JAGVSP010000793.1:0-55746 GCA_022494985.1 Micrasema minimum
TGGGAACAAAAAAAAAAGTCAAATTTTTTTTGGGAAAAGGACTTTTTTCCCAAATTTTAAGCAAAAACGGGCATTAAAAAAGACCCACATTTTGTTCCCTTTAGAAAAATTTGAACAAATTAACAACCACCAATCATAATATTAAATAATTTTAAGTCATAAAAGTTTCTGTAAATTTCAACGGTGGCAATTCACTTTATTTAAAATTATTTTTAGATTCTAAACCATCCTTTTTTTTCCCATAAATTTTAATCTTTTTCATTAAATAATGCAAGCTTCCTTAATATTCACGCTAAGTTACAACATTTTTGGTATAAAGTGATAAATTTTACATGTCTAAAAAAGTATTATATATCATAGCATGGTTTTTATTTCAAAACAACTGTTTGGGGACCGTATACATTCTTTCTACCCCTTCGAGAAAATGACGTGTTCGTTAGTTAGTGTATGAATTTGAATAGAGCGTATCTTTGACTTTGTTTTTGTTGACTATAACTGTCAGGGAGCCTTTTCCTTGGAAAATCGATATTTATCAAATATTTCAAGGTTCCTAGGTATAAAATGAGATCGCTTGATTTATTTTTTTATGAATATAAGGTTATTCAATCGATGTATCACAATTAACTCTGTTTTTTGGTAGTAGTATAATAAAGGGAGGTTTTTAATAATATTGTTGGACAGCTGTGAAATTGATGTTTACACGGCACGGTATATTTCCAGAGCTTATTTTTTTTATATAAAATGTTCCATGATTGTGAACGTATTATTATACAATGCTACTAAATGAATATAAAAATAAATGTTCAATCTGCGTAGAATTTTTCCATTAGGATCCGCTGACTTTGATATACATTTAGGTTAGACAGCGTGGAGAATTTTTATTACGTAGTTTTAGTGCTTTCATTGATAAAAAATTATTTACCATTAAGTATTGATGATTTTAATTATTTATATTTTCATAAACGGATTAGTGCAATATCACGTTTTGCATTGAAAATAATATTTGTCAGTCTTCATTATCTATTATCGGTATGTGAATGTTTTTGGTTCCTGGTAACACGTATGTTCATGATCCGTTGGGCTTTATTTCTGAGAATTAATTGTATAATGTAAAACCTTTATAAGCGATGTCGGTTAAAAAGCAGTCTAACTTCCAGGGAACTAATTTGTGTTAGTAATATAGAGAAGGAATGTTTGATAATTCCCATAAATGATTATTATTTTTATTGTGTTTTACATTACATGAAAGCAGTAATATTTTAGGAAAAACTTTTTGAATGCTACGCATAATCATTTTTGTATATGTTTATCCGATCATTTAACGCTCATCAAATAAATAAGGTCAAACGTAATTATAAACCGGCTACACTTAAATCTGTTCTTCAAATATAATTTTACATTTCTTCATGATAAAATAGTTTTTAATATTTATTGAAGTCATGGTTCATTGACAGCCATTCAATTGTTCAAATTGTTGCAGACTAAAAGTTCAGGAGGTTCTAATTATTGTTTTTGTACTACCATTTCGATAAGCTTCTGAAACGAGGATTGGAATAATTTTATTGATTATTATGTTTCAATTATTTCTTATTATGACGAGTTTATGATCTTTGTGCTTTACAATTGTGCCTGATTAGCTTTTATTTTTACGTGTTTGCGTTTGTAAGAGGTTGGACATTTACTGCTAGATTTATATACATGCGCTTTGTTCCGCCGCATTTGATAAGGGGCAAGGGCGAGCGTAGGGGCCGTCTTTGGGGGGGGTTGGTCGGGGGGGGGGACGGGGGTTGGAAGCGAGGGGGGGGTTTGCTTTGGGTAGTTATGTGAGAGGCGCAAGCGTTTTTACCGATGTTTCCCTCTTACTTTGCATAAAACAGGCATTTCCGCCCGCTAGAAAGGGCTATCTCCCTTTTGTGCACCTTTAATCGACGTTATAATTGGTCGCCATTCTGGAGTTTTGACTCTCATAAAAAGTTAACGGGCCAGTTAGGCAATTGTGTAGACCTTGCTGGTCACAGCTCCCGGACCAAGTGTGGGAATCCCGCCATTGCCGCTCTCGCGAGGGTGAAATTATCGACAGTCAGAGAGAATCTTAAGGGCCTGACGAAGAGCGGAAAAAAAGAGAAAGATAATTTATGGTAGTTTTTTGCACAACCTTAAATACGTACGTAACTAAATCAGGACCTAAACCGGACTAAACCAAATGTTTCACTAACTTATTTCTTACTGTGGGTAACGTGTTATATTTTTTTAAATTAGAGCTGCGGTATCATTTGTAAGATATTTTGGGCCCATGGATATATCTCTCGCACTAATATTTATCTGTTCTAAAATGTACTCTCTCAAACAAAATTGGCGTGATGGCACCTAATTAACAATCAGTTTAAAAAATTCTCTCACTACTGCGCTTAGCTTTAATAGCATATTGGTTATAATAATAAAAAAATAGCTACGTATTTGAAAAAATAATAATTGGTTAAGAAAATTTTTCTTTCATAAAAAGCATGTCATATTTTTTTTCCCAATTAAGGAAATATATGTTTACTTCTATTTGGTTTCTGCATCAATATGTTCTAATCAATATTTCAGTTTGTTTACGAAAACCAGTGTAGTACGTAGTAAACAGTCTTATTTTGTAACGAAAAGACAGAAATTTATTACTATCGGAGTAACTACAACATAAGACGATGAGATAGATAAGACGAGACTAAATAAAATTCATTCTTGGATCTTGATTAGAACTAACAAATAAAATTTTTTAATGCAATCTTAGTTCTGATTCAATGTTTATTCGTCACCGAGTTTATTTAATTTAATTAAATATAATATATTTAACCCGTAATTCTGCTTGTGGTCCGTTACTCGCGTCCCATTTTAGGAAACGCTGCAGTGTAGTGTACAGTGTACGCACATTCGCTATTTTTTAATTTATTAAGTCGATCTCGAAGTTTTTTTATACTAAGCACCCTGAATAGGTTTCTATGTAGATTCTTGATTACTTGAAATCGAATTTCGCTAAATTTTATGACATTTAGAAATGCTTAATAGTTATTCTACAAATTATGCTATTGATGGACATGGAGTTCAAGTCGATAATCCTATTATACAGTAAGAATATTAGAACAAGTTTTTATTGAAACTAAGCCGATTAATGTGGAAATGTACGAAGTTACGGATAAGTGATAAAATACGTTTCATGCACTTTAGAATTTTTTTTAAAAATGGGCCGATAAAATTATCCAACACAGGCAGGTACGTATTACCAGGAAGAAAAATAAGATGCATATAAGCACTTCTAAAGGTAAAATTACTAGGAAAAATGAAACCTTTAGAAGCGATAGTGGAGTATTTTGTATGGCGAACTCAACAGAAAACCAGTACTATAAAAAAAACATTTGAAAAATTAATGAGGAGGAACAATGTTTACAAGGATTACTGGAAGTATTTACATCCTTTTTCCCAAGCACTGGAACAGACAAACACAGAAACGTAATAATAAAATAAAGATCAGGCGCCATGAAGCTAAATGGCCTAATAGTACGAGAACAAAGCCCAGGAGAGAAATTTAAATTTTAGTAAAGATATCGTTAGCGGGTAGTACGGGGATAAATAAGTAAATATATTTTATTTTTACAAGGATGGGAAGATAACTGAATTTGTTTTGTGAAGAGGGTGTGTTCGGTATCTAGGTAGGTACTTACTCGGGAAAATTCCGGATAAAACACTACGCATTATAGTTAGAAAAACAGCATTAGAGAAAAAATTAGACAAAATGCAAAACAAAAAGGTTCTAGGTAGTTTTATTTAACTTTTATCGGTTATTTCAAATAATTGCTATCCGTTGGTTCAACAAAAAAATATGCAATAGTGACAAGCCTTAAGTTACACATGTTTCTTTATCCTGGGTGTTCTCTCTGTAATTTGACTTATTGGCTCCTTAAAATGATTTTTTAATAGTAAGTGTGTGGCAGGCAGCCATAGAAAGAACGGCTAAAAAAAATATATGATGCGACTGCCTGGATGTAGAAGTCGAGGAAGGCCGAGAAAGCCAAGGCATGATCAAGTAAAAAAAGTGCTTGAAAGTGGGCATGTAAGAAGTCGGAATAATCGACGTGCGTGCATGAGAAGATGTATGAATGTGGAGGAAGCAAGAGAAGTATGCCAGGACAGAGTGGTGTGGCGTTCTATCCTCTCTGCCTACCCCTTCGGGGAAATGGCGTGATGGTTAGTTAGTTAGTTAGTTAAGTGTGTTATCAAATATTCACGAAAGTGTGTTAATAATTACTTAGTGACATCCTACGTAATAAACACATACAATGTATTGCGATATGGAACAAACACTTGATAATATAAATTAGTATTCGTTCATTAGTTTGTATTAAAGTGATTTGAATAATAATAATAGGTATTGAATAAAATATTTTGGTAATTGAAGTAGGTAAGCGGCTAGTGTTACGAAAATTCTAAACTAGAAAAGCTAAATGCTTTCTGAATGTATAATTTCTAAAGCATTCGTAATACTAATGACAATGTGTTGTAAGGGGTGGATATGTATTTCATCATTTGCGTATTAAAGTAATTCAAAAACATATAAAGTAATCGTAGGTATATTATTATCTGTGCGCCTCTGGGTGCCTTTAGAAATTCAAAATAGTAGGCGTAAATAAAATATATTAAGTATAAAGTACGCGCTATTTCGAGTTTCTCTCACAAAACTACACAAAACAATGTTATTTTGGCCCTACTTTTTATACCCACGAGAGTATCGTAAAACGGAGTGAATAGAAATGCCAGGGTGAATAGAAACAAAAGAAAAAATGTTGCATTAAAAGTAATGGCGAGTCTTATTATTCAAGCAATCCTAATTATATTTTACTGACCTTAATATTTGTTTCTCTGTCTCAATATCATCACAAGATATACATACTCCCATAATTCATAAAAATATTTTTGTCTTTCTATTGAGATTTTAAAATACGTAAAAATTTACATCATCATCATACCATATCCGCTCCCTATGTGGAGCATATGGAATCCACAAACTGCCTCCAGGCCAAGCGATCGGCCGCCAGCTCCCGTGCATCCTCCCAAGTCAAGTCCACGTCCCGCAGCTCTGACGCAAGCTGCCGACGAATTGTCAACAGTGGACGACCAGGACGCCGAGAACCTGATGCCTTATAAAATATGCAAGCATGGTTAAGGCTCTCGGGAGGCATACGTAGTATATGGCCTGGCCAGCCGAAACGCCTTCGCCGGATGACAGATACCTAGGGTTGCTGTGTCCGTTGCCTCACCTCTGTGTTCCTTACAAAGTCAAATCACCGCACACCTTAAATTCTTCTAAGACACCTATTCTCAAAACTCAGAAGTCTAACATTTACAGTCCTAATAATTATATTCAATCTTCTATCCTTTTCGCGTTTTTATTCGCCCCAAATCCAGGGTTAATAAAATGTCAAATTTTATACTCATTTCCTAAAACATCATCATCATCATACCGTATCCGCTCCCTATGTGGGGCATATGGATTTTACAACAATTCCTAAAAAATACTTCCAATTATTAATTACGATGTGGAAATCAAGTCAAGACTCGAGAAATCGGTTCCATAGTTTGAAATTGTTTCTATTCACCCAGTTGTACGGTAGCGTTTACGTTTTACGTAAATGTTATTTATGAAAGAAATTATTTTCATGTATACCCACTGACTGTTGAGTATCTAGAGATCCAAACACACCTACGTACACCAGGGTCTGTCACCAATAACTTTTCTTCGCCGCTCTTCAACTTTCTAATTTTACTAACGATACATTTTTTATCGACTGGTCAATAAAACATGTCCGTCTTTGAAAGGACACTTATAAATAACCGATACATTGGACTCGGCAAAAAAGATTCATTGATGTGTCGCAGAGAAATCAAAGCGTTTTTATTTATTACATGGGCACAATTTTTCTCTTTACACCTTACCGAATATCTGTTTTTTTTTTATATTCTATATGATATTATATTATATAAGCTTGCAAGTAACTTGTGATTATATAATCAAACTTTGTTAATATGAAAAAACGTAGGATATCGAGTTTTTAATACAGACCACACAATTAAAATATGAACATGATTTTATTAAAAAACCAAACCCGTATCGTCTGCTTACGAGTAGAGTGTGAACCTGCTATCTTTAGAAGAATTTCTACTATAGATAGTAGGTTTTCACTCTAACTCTAAGCAAACGAATTACTTTACGAATGTTTGTGTCCCAAATAAATTAAAATAAAATGTACAAATATATTGGGACGGCCCTTTTAAATCAGTAAAAAAATCCTTTACACAATAAAATATAAGATTAGAAAATAAAAGAAAAACTATGTCACAGAATTGTCTCATGTACAAGGGCATTTAAATGTATGAGGAGATGCCAGAAGAAATAAACAAAAAATAAACATAATTTAAAGTTATTTAGGGCTAAGTCTAAAAAATATATGTGTGAGAAATATTAGTGTAGATAAGAATAGTGAGAAAAAAATAAATTAAGTGTAATGTAATAATATTAGTCTATGTAAAATTATAGAGTACTAATTAAATATAATAATAAAAAATATTCCCTTTTTTCTTGGAATCATTAAAAAATAAGCGTAAGTATTTTAGGACTTAAATGTGTCATGCATTCTGAAATACCCATTAAATAAAAAACCCACTAGCTCATAGTTAAAATTTGATAATGACCCAAACATTCGTTGTATTTTAAGAACCGAAGAGAAAGTTAAAGCGAATGAATGAGAAGGTTAAAATAATATTGGACTTCCGCCATACGCAAAATTTTCTCCAGATCATAGACCTCTGATTACCGCATCCATACGTTTCAATAATTTGGATCGATGTTCACATTCGATTGATTTGCAGTCGAAACACTTAAAAAACAAGTACACCACATTAGTCAAGCATAAAGTAATCTGTATATTTAACTTTAAGCTGTCAGGTATGATGTAATTCCACCGGCAGTATTAATGTAATTAGGGATTTATAGGCAATAGATAATAGACCGTTATTTTCGGTAATTATATACATACATCAGTATTAACAAATAATGGATAAACTAACGAAATATATCACTCAAGCGTGGTTAATTGACAACGCCCTCATTTAATATAACCATAATTTAAATTACATAACAATAAAAGAAACGTGCATGTAACTGGTTACGTAAATAAAGAAATTGTATCTTAATAAGATATCATATTTTGACAAGCAAAAATTAAAAATTGTACAATTTAATGTTTATATTAAATACTCATTCTGTACTTATTAAATTATTTTATATTTAAAACATCGAGGTGTCTAAAATACTGATACAATGTTAGCTATATGTTAAGATAAATGGTTTTTTACACATCATCGACGAAATTTTTCATGCATTCAATGACACGGATTACATTTTTGTTATAGAGGAAAGCTAAACTGTTATTTGTATTGTTAAACTTTAATTTTTTTATATATTATTTTTACTTTTTTTAAATAAGCACCATATTATAATTGGGTATTTTGAAATTCAGATTTAATTTTAAACACTCATTTCCCGGGATATCTCACCCTTATTTTACAAATGAAATTTTATTATACAGGGATCTGGAATATTATACCCGACGTTGATGCCAAATTAGACGAGTTTCTAAAATGAGGACACCTCGACCTTTTGCCTAATCCTAATTAAAATACATACAATATACACGCTATTTTAAAATGTGAATCAAGCACTGAAAAGTTGGAAAATCCTGTTGGAGGTAACACGATAAAAATATATAAATGTTGACGTGTACAGGTAATGTGTTCTTGGTTTTTTTATGAACGTAAAATTACTTTAAATAACATTAAAGTGTTAATTAATCGCACCTGTAGGTAAGTACTTAAAAACAAAAGAACAAAAATAACAATATTAATAAATGAAATTGTTTATTGTCAAAGTAATGTAGCTTACTTAGTTGTTTTTTTACGTAAATTGTTGCGTAATTTCTAAACAAAAAGCACATAAATAAACCTTGTTTTATGTAGGTATGTACGTACTTGAAGTGTGAAGAAACATTTAAGAACCAAACCATATTTTCATATTATATTATTGTTCATTGCTTTTTTAAGATCGTTATAATCATTTATTAACAAACTATACTAGAATATACCTAGGTATAATAAGAAAACTGAAACTATACTAGTATTTGTGTTGTAACCTAGTTATGTTTGTAAGCATTTACTTCAAAGAGTTTCGTTGTAGAATTAGGCAACATCTAGAAACAAGACACAAAACGGGTCAACAGTGATAAGGAACGTGCTTAGTGCTTACATCCGAGATAAGAAAGCACATTTTTACTTTCTTACCGTACGAAATACATCGGAAACATTTTAGCTTAATTAAAACATGTAAACAAGTTCCTTCACGTGTTTAATTAGAATAACTTTGTGTGTGTTCCTTCCTCTACCCAACTAACTAAATGTTTATATTTTGCTTCCATTCCTGACGACACGTGGAACTTTGGAAGCAGGCTGAAGCAGTCAACAACTTCTTATGAAAATGTTCACGTGGAAGTCATTGATTTATAATACACATAGATCTGCCTTGCAGAGTAAATTATTTAGAAAAACTAATGACACGAAGATTCCGCACCTCAGTACACTTACACGGGTCGACCTATCAGAGCCCTTCGACTGCCGGCAAGCATCCGCCCACACACCGCAAAAGGTATGAGCTATACATAGGGTTACAGTAACAGTATACAATACTAACCCGTTCCATACGAGGAGCGTTCATGAATTTTTTTATGCATCTAAAATGACTTTTTTTTTGTGGACTGTTGGCTATTATTTAAGAAGAAAACTTTCTTGAAATGATAATTTTTTTTAGGCTATGTAAACAAATATAAATAAACACTTACATGTGGAAAGTTACACCATCTTTTTTGTTAATTTTACCGTACGGTTTTTTACACGGTTTCACTACACAGGAAGGCATTTCGGAATGTTTTCTGAACGTCCGACTCGGCCGGCGGTTAAAGAAATACTGAAAACGCGTCTGGCGGAGTTGGAGGTTTTGGCGGAGTTGAAGTGTCATTCATTTTTTGGGTTCAGTTCAAATCTAAGTGTATTAATAAATCAATGGTGGAAGTTATATATTCTTATATATCAGCAGCGAATCCAGCATCCAGCCCAATCAGTAAGTATGAAGGTGTAAAAATAATAAGTACAGTGTAGGATTTTTTCAATTCGATTCAAATATTCATTGTTATATTATATATTATATTCGAAGTTATAAAAGCAATCAAATATGTATACTTATCTACAATTTCAAAATATTTGTAACCTGCCTCCAAACTCGTCAAGTTGACCGAAGTCGGAGAGTGTAGTCACTCGTTCACTCACATTCGTTAGGTCACTTCGTTCTTCATTATGACGCTTACCTTTCCAAAGTTCTTTGTCAAGGAACTTCGCAATAGCGTAGAGCAAATAGTAGGATCTCGGTAATTTTACAAGAAACTACATATTAAAGCGATATTCACTGAGAAAATACAATTTCTATAGATATATTTTATTCGTGTATTCAGGATTTTTATGCATCATATTTTTCGGGAGTGGCTATTTTTACACACTTTTTTACCCAGTTATTAATATTTATAGAGGAAATGTCAGTTAATCGAGAACAACTCACGGACATCCCACATAAGAGTTCAATGCACGTTGAAAAGCAAAGAAAGTAGTTTCCGAATCTTTTTAGTAAGTTTTAACAGATTTACGATAAAATGTGTAAGCGATACACCCACACAGATCATTATTGCAATACTGCATATCGGAAACTCCTGCCCACAAACGTATGATAATTGACCCATGCGCCATGCCCATGATTCAGTCATGTTAATCCAAAATGTCAAATGAGGCAAATTCGGCATTGAAATAACAATTTCAGTAACACAAATGTACAGCACAAAATGGCTAGATAAACAATAATGCTTTGAGAGTGACTTTGCTTCAATATTTGGGGTATAAAATGTTAGCAAAATATCTTAAACATTTTTTATCTTGAAGGGTTGGAAAAAACGCAGGTTTTTCCTACGCACTTAGCTACCTACCTACGCACAAGTAGCTAAAATGATTACGTGTGTTAGGATGTGAGGGTTTGAACGATCATTATTCAAAACTCTACAATATACAGGATACAAACAACCCTATTATTAGTTTTAGATACATTTATATAGGTATTTGAATGTAGTGGAAGATCCTTTAGTTCGGTTCATTCCAGTCAAAATGCCTCGGTGTAAATACTTGGTAGGTTTTGGTCTGGTTGTCTGGTATCTGGTAACCAGAGGCGTTGGTTTGTAATACTTAGGGCCGGTTGTTTAATTGGAAGTATTAGTGAAATCTTCCAGAAGTAAAAAAATAACAAAAATGAATAGGAGATTAGTTAAAGTATACATTTCAAATAGTGAAACTGATAAAACGTAGGCTAGAGACGTTAATTCGTTTCTATGTATTATTTTCACTGGTATTTAAATTTCACACCTAACTTACCGGTCAAAAGAAATTAACAACCTGCTGGAGACTAGAGCGTTAAAATTTAAATTTAGTACTGCTGTTAAATAACAACAGTATAGAAAATATTACCTTTAAAAGCATGATAAAAATAATTAAAAGTTAAATAGGTAGGTACCTACGTTTATATGAATAAATTCTTTGGATTTTCACAACATTTTCCATATAGAGACATCTACCTATAAGTATGTATACTTCTGACCTTGTAGGTTGCATCCAGAACCGACAAATAATATCTACTAAACTATTTAACTAAACTGATGAATAAAATATTTTTTCTTTGGTAAAAAATACTTCTGATAGAATAACCGGCCTATAGTATTAGATAATTTGGGTGTGTGTGTTTAATTAGTAATACTGGCGGGACGGTGTACACGTTCCCATGAGTAACGTATCCTAATGTCATCTTAAATAACGGCTCTCGGCGCACTGATCAGATTATCAGAAAACAACGGGTCGGATAATTATAATATATAATACAGGGATTATGTAAACATTAATTACGCAGCGGACATCTGCCGGCGGGGTTAATGGAAGGAGAGAAGATAACGACGATGAGAAAAACAAACCGATAGCGGGATGCGGTGGTGGTTTATATTTAGATGTTTGACTAATACTAAACCTGCACGGGGTTTAATAGACATAGTCGCGTGCTTCAATTCCCAAAATATTTCGGAGATGGAATTCATCATTCATCATATAAAAAATATAATATTATTGTGGAAGGAGTCGAGGTCCAAAAAAAAATAATTTTAATTTTATTTCTCATCTTCAGCAACAACCGTCATTTTCTACAAATCAAGATAAAGATAGGAAAAGTCACAATCTTGAAAAAATTCATCATACCATAATATGTGCATGTGGAGCATATGGATTTCACAAACTGCCTCAAAGCCAAGCGATCGGCCGCCAGTTCCCGCGCATCCCTCGCAGGTCAGGTCTACGTTCCGCAGCTCTGACGCAAACTGCCCGACAGATAGTCAATAGCGGACGTCCTGGACGCCGAGAACCTAATGCCTTGCGAAAATAGGCTCTGTTAAGGGCATACGGAGTATATAGCCTAAGTAGCTAGTAAACGCCTGCGCCGGATGACAGTTGATACCAAGAGCTACTGCATCCGTTGCCTCACTTCTGTGTTCCTTACAAAGTCAAACCACCGCACACCTAATATTCTTCTAAGACATCTATTCTCAAAACTCAGAAGTCTGCTTTTTTGGGCACTGGCTATGTGTGGCGCCATGATTTGCAGCCATAGAGAACAGGTGTGATGCAGCTATTAGAATAAATGCACTTTTTCAAATTTTTAATTCGAGTAAACATCCGATCTCCAACAGCTTTCATACTGTTTGATTTTGCGCCCGCTACTCCAAGACGCACTCCCAGTTCTTTCTGAACTCTGCCGTTTTCTATCATGTACGCTCCCAGGTATTGAATTAAGCTCTCGACCCTTTCGATGACTTGTCCGACAAAAGGGGGATATGGGCATCTTGGACACGATTTGGTTACACATGACATGGGTCTTGCTAGTATTGAGTTTTAAACCCATGCAGGTGGAGTGCCAATTTAGCCTGTTTATAGACTACTTGTCCCGAAATTGTGATAAGTGATAGTTGATTAAATACAATATAATATATTATATAGTTTTGTTTGAAGGAAAAAAGGAAATAGAGAGGCGGCCTCCGTATTATACATTCTCTTTGAGTCCGTATTGTCACTAAAAAGTCTGGCTTGTCTTTTGTATCGCACTTCGGGGAGACTTTTCTACCTTTCTATTTCTGTCCCAGATATGTAATTGGGTCAGGCAGACGTGGTTGAAAAAATAAAATCGAATGAACGAGCTAACGATATAGAAGCATAATGGGTAAAAAAAGTGGAATTCCTTGTTCTACTTAACGACAAACACAGTTAAATACCACATACTTAAGGAAATACGTATCTATATATTTAACAAATACTATAAAATATGTATTGTACCATTTTTTATTGAGGTACTTATAACATTTTAGCGGTAGGGTAAGGTATTATCAGATTTTCAAATATCGGGGTAAATCGTTGAACTATAATTTAGGTTAATTTAAGAAAATTTCTATCGATACGCCTGGGAATGTGCGCCCTAATTTTTGAATACTTTTTTTTTTTTAAATGGAATTGTTTATAATTGATTGACTAATTTATCTTGGTCAATCCTGATTATTATTAATAATAAATTTGTTTACATCAAAATACATATTATGTGAATACAATTTATCAGAAAATTACAAAGTAACATAAATACATAGAAAAAGATTTTAATTTTTTTTTATATATATATATAAACAAAAATCCCACAAAGGCATGAGCCTGTTCGTGGGTATACAAAAATGTCTGTTAGATGCTCTTATAATATTGGCAATTAACATTATACAAGTTTTTTTTTTAAAAATAAAAAAAATTATAATATAAGTAAAGGAAGAGGGGAAGAAACAGTATTTACATAATATAGATGGTTAGAAAGAATTTACTTTAAAATATAACGAATTTTATTTTTTAAAAAGAAAGAATCTATATTTTTGGATTGTATCCAGATCTTTATAAGTTTTTTAAACGAGAATAAATTTGAAAAAATTTGAAATAGTTATATTTTTATCAGAATGCAGAGAATTTACGAGTTTTGGTGCTATGAATGTGCGTGAAAAAAAATTATAATCTCGATAAGATTTACAATATTTCTGAACAACGCAAACGGAAACTTTCCTCGCAATAAGTTCAAATTAAAGACTGCTAGGAAAGGAGTGTTTGCCAAGAAATGATAAAACGACAACATTTAGAACTCTCGTAGAAATAGAGGATTAAGAACGTTTCGGAGATTAACGGAATAATCCGAAATGACGTCACAATTATCGGGATAACTGTCAAAAATAAGTGTTCGAATAATTTATGCTAAATAACATCGAAGCTCGATCGAACGCGTATTAAAAGCGAAAAGAAACAATTATTTAACATGAGTAAAAATTTATAAATGAATTATGGTACATCAACCACGCATTTTATTAGTAACCTAACATCCTTATATAATAATCACTAAATCAAAACACCATAAAATCATGAAATTTAAATCATTGTTAGCCGCATATTTTTAGTTATCTGTTACCGCAGTGCGAATAGTCCTGCATTAAAGTTTCATATTATAAATCCAGTACCGCAATTAACTTAACAAAAAATTCTTAACGTAGAGTAAATGTAGATATCCCTTTTTGAAAGAGATTCCCGTCTCAGTCACGCACGCATCAGCGATCCACGCGAGCGTAAACTAAAACGGCATACGTCTTACGAACCACGGTTCATTAAGGGACAGTAACGGTCCTATTTGGTCTAAAAAACGCTAACTGCCGATGCCCTCATTCATGGATTCCACCCTACAAGTCCGCACAGGGAGGCGGTATTAAACTTCACAAAACCCTAGTCCTGCTAGATATATAATAGGGATGCTTACGGTATAAAATTTTCGGTTACCTATATTGGGTCATGGAAAATATACTTTTTAAGGGGTACGGAAAAGGTTCTTAATATATGTAAAAACTCTTTCTACGTCTGATAGTCATTTACATGAAATTTAATATGATATACTCAGTAAAATACCAAATGACAGCAATTTTTTGATTGTAGAGATACGACTCACTCTACTTTATATATATATTCTTGAAGTCAGTTTTCAGTTATCAACTCACGCGTACCTCATCAATTGTGCTAAGTCGGATGTTTCCATTGTGACACATAATGTAATTTAGAATTACCTTCATTGCGAACCTAATAATAATTTTTAGTCTGTCTAACTCGACCAATTTTTAATTGGGATACGGATATCTTATTTTCGGTTTCGGATATCCGATAGTTTCAGTTACGCAGCTCTAACACATCCCTAATAACTAGGCGCGAATACACTATGGAATTTATACATGCAGTGTACATTGTACCTAGTTTTAAATACAGGCTACAGGAAGTGGGGCTTTGTGTGACTTGTTTTTGCACATCTACCAGATACGTGAATGGGACGACCCAGTGGTCGCTTTCCCACATTACATGAACGATTCCAACCTAATTTCACACATTGAGTAGCTACGGCGATGCGCGTGCAATACAATTTGTTATCACCTTAATAAGTACTATGAACGAAATACTTATAACTACATATAGGTAACTAGACAATTGTAATCAATATTACTTACCCGATATTTTTTTATGATGAGCTGGGTAATTATGGAAAATTAGCTTACCAAAAGAAATATCATACCACGAACACAATTAACCTACATTAAAAGTTACTTTCGTCGTTTGCTTAAAATACCCTGATAATTTACATATGGTATTTGTTTTGAAGAAATTAAGGGAACAGATATACCGTTTTAATACGTAATCATCTTATTTGCCTAACTTACTGTTATTAAATCGATTTCCAATTCTAATCGACATTATTATTAAAGATAATCAGTTTATGAATCGCCATTTACCTAAATTAAAACATACTCATGCTTGATCGCTGTCTAAGTAGATTAAAATATGTAAGAAATACTTATGTATTTAAGTTTTTTTTTCTGTTTTTACAGTAAATTTATTCAGGGTATAAATAGTTCGTGCAGGTATTGAAAATACTTCATTACATACTTAGGTACCTTCCAACGTAATAAAATCACATGTGATAATATATAGGTCGCGTCATGTAAAAAGAACGCTGGCATGTAAAATTATCGCTCTTATTTGGGACGCGGGGTGGGCGGGTCACATGCGCAAACACACCCCCTCCACTTCTTCCAGCGTTCTTTTTACATGACGCGACATTTAACTAACAATTTTACTCGCTGTAATATTTAGTTTTTTTTTTTTTGTCGCTAAATTAAGCGTTCAAGTTTCCATAGAAACACCACTTTTAGTAAATTATCCCAAACCATTTTGAGTTTGTCATGATAATATCATTTATCAATTTTCTTCTCCCGAAGAGACTACTTTTCCTCAAAACTTCGTTTAATTTTTTAATATGAATGGTTGAGAATAATTGACGCAAATAAGAGTTATTTTAAAAGTTTTTCAGTAGGTACCTACATAAATATACTTAATATAAAAACGATGGCCATTTATATAAAATGACGGTTTATGTTGTGTATCGCTTGTTGATTTATAGCCATGTATTCATATCCATCTTAAGCAAAACTACATTATTATACAATAGCGTCTTATTATAGATAATAGATCGATACTGTGTACTATTTATTACAAGAATATAGGAAACCAGTATGCTGACGTTTACAATACTGGTGTTGAAAATAATTAAAATGTTGCTCATTCCGACAAAAACCTTGAAAATGAACTAACCATGCTTCATTATTATTTAAATTTGAATTAAGTCAAAATGATCTCATGGTCGATGATATTTATAAGCGAAATAAAAATCGTTTTTAATTGCTATGTTAACGTTCCGTTTAGCAGCCTACGGATAATCTATTAATGCCGTACCTACCTTGAAATTAATAAAAAAAACATCAAATCTTTTATTGTTTCATTATATTTTCAACAAAACTTCAATCGAAGTCAAGGTGAAGAAAATCAATCAATATGGTAATTTATTTTAGAAGCACTCTCTTTGTAGTTATTTGTTTTAATAACTGAAACAAAACACTTTGTCGACTATTTAAATTAAACACTTTGTTTTAAACTACTTTTTATTAATCAATCTCCCGACAGGTTTCGAGGCAACACATGTCTTTTTTTCAAGGGTACAATCGAAATTGAATCTAAAGTTGTTTCAGTGCATATGGTCAGGTCTATAGGGTCTATTGTCTGTTTAAGATTGAGAGATGAATGGATGGAAAACTCCTTGTTTTTATAAAATAAGTATACTTATACCTACAACCTAGATATTCAGATGTAAACAATGTATTTTTAAGTACTTAGGTACATAGAAATTATCACATACTTGATTAGGTATTTAACTTAATATTTTTTTAAAAAAAACGGCCTTTTTGAAAACCGAATTTTACAGATTTCTAGGTAAACAAGAGTAAGTACCCACTTATATTTTTTTAAATATTGTATTTCACACCCGAAAAAATTTTGCACAAATGAAATTTATGTAAGAAATGTAATTTTTTTTACTTTACATCGAAATACTTGTATAATAGTAATAAATTTATCGTATTATTATCATTTTTTTATATTCCTTGGTTACTGGGAGTATTGTTAGGCCGCTGGATTAAAGGCACGTAATATATATACTTCGCGAAACATAATATTATGAAGAAAAAATACCTTGCCAGTCCAGGGCAAAGATTTAAATAATTGGTATGTAATAAATCGTAGTTGGCGATAGAAATGTGATTAATAATAACAGGCGCAACTTATGTTTTTACACCAATGAGGTCATAGAAGCATTTTAAGGCTCGTAGACTATGATTAACATTACATGTTATTATGGTTTTTATAGTTCCTTTACCATGTACACTTATAGTTCAATTATGTATTTTAATATAACTAATAGAAGTTGGTGCACTTCCACTTTCATTTACTTGACCAGTTAGCGTTTTCACCCTGTTACGGGCATCTTCAGTGTACATAAATAAATATTATCTATGGCAATCGTCCGTTTTTTGAAGACAATGAAGATGCGGCACTCATCAGGAAGGCAGCCCGAGAAAATAGAAAAGTTCATTAATTTTTTCAATATTTTAGACGTTTTTTCTATTTTTCATACCTAGGTACTTAAGCCCTTTTAAGTGGTGTGTCAATATTATGAAAGTAGGTAATAGTTATACAGAGTAGTAGACTTGTAAAACAAAATTATTGTTTAATTTTAACAAAAGCACTTTTGTACTTAGCTCAGATGTAGAAAATTAATGTCTTGGTATTTGAATATCTGCCAAAATACGACATGCTTAATTTCTTTCTAGAAGAAATTTTCATATTGATAATGGCCTTGAATTTTTGGAATAAAAAGTGTCCCTAAATACCTACTAATTTTTGGCACTAAAACTTATGTAATACACAGAGGAACTGTGAATTTATAAATAAATTCCTTACACTTTCATTAAGTTGTTTGTTTTATAAACATTTACTTTGTTAAGGATAATAAAACTAATCAAAAGACAATTTCGTTAATAGCGACTTGTGAATGTATTGAACATCGAAGTAGACTCAAATCAGTTCTACCTACTTGTCTAATCTGCAATGTAAAATCAATTAAAAAATCAGAAGTAAAACAATCAATAGGGTTCTTTCCGATTTTTTATTTTTTACTTTAAAAAATTGATTGATGATTTTTAAATTTATTAATTGAAATTACAATATAAAGGGATTTTTTCTTTTTTTTTACGTTAATTACGTATAATTTTTACGATGTCATATGAATTTTCTAGCGCGGTTTGAAATAGCGCTTTATCAAATCGCTCACAAAATCCTCCATTTGGCGCGCATGCGGTGTGACGTCACAGCAATATAGGCGCTTACTACGGAATGAATTTCACGCCTTTCACGGTGGACGGGTATGACGTCATTAGCCAATAACGGGCGTTAAAAATCATTCGTATTTTCGTGTTTTTGAAACATAAATTTATTAATAAAAACTAAATTTTTGAGTATTGTGTTTTATATCGTTGGAATTATAAAAATATACTTTAAATATTTATAACGTTTTTAAGAATATTCATGTTATCTGGAAGAACCCCATTGTCTTTGTCTACCCCGGTCAAATGGCGTAATAGTTACGCGCACTTTATAAGGGACAGAAAAATGTAGTTTCTATTGCAGTTTCTTGTTCAGAAAACTATACAGTCTGTTAAAAGACACGCTATTAAGAGCAGTTTTTTAAGCAATATCCTAAGTTACTTTCTCATGTTTACACCGAGGAAGAGCACATTATACGGGACAGAAAACTGTACAGCTTCTTGTTCGGTTTGCAAACTGTCCCGTATACAGCGAAAACTGTATGAAATATTGAATGGTCGGCGCGACGTTTGGCTGAAGTGACAGTAAATGTTTTTTATGTAAACGTTTAAGTAGATATTGATACTTAATACATAATAATATTATGTTGAATGTTTTTAAAAACGTCAAAAACAAATACTTCCTTAAGATTTTTACATTATTACCTATATTAACAACTTCCCGTGTGCAAACATACGACAATGAACAATGACTTACGATCGCGCTTTAAAAATATACTACAGTTTTCTGAACAAGAAACTGTACAGTTTTCGGTCCCGTATAAAGTGCGCATTAGTATTACCAGAAAGTATTCTTTCTAGTCAGTTTTTGTTATATTTTTAGAGGGGCATTATTTTGAAATATTATTGATAAAATAACGCTTATTGAACGTTTGTCGGATCATGTCTGATGGACGTAATAATATCAGTTATGTGATGGTTTTGTGATTTCTTCTCAGAACACATTACTCCTAATGGCCACAGAGTTATTTTGTTCCTTACTCACTTAGGCGTAGGTCAAAGTGGAAAGTAATAACAATATTTTAAAACCCATTTCTTGATATTGAACCAGACGATGTGGAACACTCACATAACGTTGATACGAGTTAGAAAATCTTACTCAAGTCACAATCGTAGTGAAGCAGCACGTGGCGCCGGTTACAATAATCAAGTTTTACAACAAAAACACATACCACAGTCAAGAAACTCTGCCAACTAAACATACCATCACGCCATTTCCGCTCGAAGGTGTAGGCAGAAGAGGGTTAGAACGCCACACTTGCACTCTCTTTAATTTCAACATTTCGACATGAAATAAAATCATGAAAAATAAAGGTGAGTGAAAAACTCAATTTCTGAGTAGAAAATACCATTATCAAAATTGATCAAAAGATTTTGAGAACATATAGGTCTTAAGTTTCTTTCGAAACATCACTTCACTCTCACCAGTTGCGCACTTCTCGTGGGAGAGCATTCCAAGCCACAGGGGCCGCGCAACCGCAAAAGCGCGCTCTCCAAATTTTGTGCGCGTGATTACGGATCGGTACTAATAAACCCTGCCTATAGCTGTAGATGTAGCTGATCGAAGTGTGAGACCCCAGAAACCTTTTAGCTAGTTTATCTGGAATGCAAAGCTCCTTGAAATACTCTGGAGCGGCATCATGCATGGCTTTGTACATTAGCCAACAGAGAAATATTGAGTTAGTTTGTTGTATTTAGGAGATGAGTCAAGTAGTTGTCCCTATTTTACATTATTGTCTTTGATTATTTCTGACGGAAAATTTCACGGAAAAGGAGACAGCGTTGAACTTGTATACCGGAGTTCTCGAAATGGATGACCAAATTTGTTGAAACTTGACTAGGGAAAGGCGGGAAATGTCATTAAAATCTGTTAAAAAAATGTGAAATTGCAAAATCTTACAATGGCTTTAGATAGAACAAATATATTTCATATTTATTGCATATGAATATTTGTTTAATGAATCTTCACTGATTAGACTAAAAATCCTGAATAACAGTAAAGTTGAACTTTGTTGACTTAACACCCTTTTCCTTTTCACCACTGAAATACAAAACTAATCATAACAGATGGGTGACGGGACTGACTTTACAAAAACGAGACAATTGGGTGTCCTTCATTTTTATAACCTAAAGGATAGGATGTATTTGATATGATTTAGCAACAACAGGATTTTTAAAAACTGTAAAAGAATCAATCCAGCCCACGTGGCCTAGGGCCCTAGTGGCGTGATAAAATCCAAATACTGTAAAATTTTATATGCAATGTAAGGATAATTTTTTTTTTTTAAATATTTTTACTTTAAAATAATTGTAATTTGGATAGCTATTTCGCCATAGGTACCTACTTACGTATTAGTTAAAATTGTATTTAAATTATTCAAATGTACTCAGTACGTGATAACATCTATTTTTATATTATATGTAGGTATATCATTAGGAACCTACGTTAAATTGGATCAATGAATCTTGTGAATTATTTACCGAATTTATTGTAATTTAAATTTAAAATTTAGATTTGGGTTCAAGGTAAATGATTATATTACTTGAAAATAAATATCAAGTTGTAACCTAACTTCGTTGATTTATAGTCCCGATATTTGAGGAGTTTTATAATTAATATTCACATCCCATTTAAAATACAGTTTACTATTAAAATAAAAATAATTTATTCTTGGAGTGATGTTTATTAGTACTTAAACTTCTTATTGTTTTACTAAGTTAACACTTCATGTAGGCACTTAGATTAATGTTCAAAAATTAATGTTAGATGAATGTTTTTTGAATATCCAAACATTAGAAAATAGAAGAATATCAAATGATTTGCTCTTTCTATTCAAAGTATTAAAAATCTTGTATTGATATTGTTGTCATTACTAACAAATTTAATTAATATACGAGTGCTACTTTGGTGTCGAGTTACCCGTAGTAATGCACTATTTTACTGTTAGCCAATCATTCGCCCAATTACAGTGCTATCTCACCGATACGAAGTAGAAGCACCACTGGCTAACAAGTATACTAACAATATTGATGTTTAAACACAATCTAGTGCATTTTAGGGAACAGTTGTCTGGATTGCCATCTCTGGCGGTAATGAATAGCTACCTACTGTGTATAATCTTTTTTAATTTTAAAATGTCTATGTAAAAGCCCCTATGGGCGTAAAAACAATTAAAATAAATAAATAAAATATCAGAAAACATCAAACGCATTCATTACTTTCTCTGTTCTGAAAATTATACATCTCAAGTATCCAACAGTTTTTTTTTCCCTTTTTAAATTTTTTTTACCTACAACTGAAACACTAGTTCTACAGTGATTTAAAAATATATTTCTGAAATACTATTAAATTTATTTAAGTTGAAACCATGAATTTAGGCGTAACAAATTTTATTAAAGATTTAGTACCTACTAGTACACTATTTTTTCCGTCTCAAGATACCGGCATTTTTTTACATTATTTTATACATTATTATTATGGTGTTGTGTGGTAGACTTGGCAACATGGCCATGCACCATGAATTTATGAAACACGGCTGTACCTGCACAGACAGCTGACCGGTTTTAGTTTAGCGTTTGGTTCTGGAGGCTGATTCACGATCAAAACAAGCAACCATCTTCATTCTTAGTAATTAAAACATTTGAGTAGTTAATTATTTACATTTCTGTACATCTCATGCGGAAAAATAAGGAGGAAATGAAAGCAAAACAAACTAAAGAGATCAGAGACGGACTTGAAAGTTCTTACTTAGGCACTAACAGGAAGGGATTACAACATTTCCATGCGGTGTGTTTATGCTATCTTTAAACTTCAGTATGGAGATAAAACATTACCTTGGATCTGGATAATTTCAAAAGATTACTGCAAAATTATTGTTTTTTTAATGAGAAACAAACACGTTTATTATTGTTACCTTTCAATATACAGACAGACTTTTTGAGCAGCACTCCAAAAAAATATAATGGTCACTTCACAAAAAAAAATGCACAATCTCACAAGCACTTTTTTAAAACTATGACAAAGTTTTACCACATATCTATGAACATTTTTCTATTGCAAAGGTTTGTAAATGAAAGTTAGTTCACTTCCAAAAGTTTCACAAGAAGCGAATCAAGTGAGGTTAGTAAACGGTAAATAAATGCGATATTATAGATGTTTTTTCACACAGTTCACTTGCTATAGTTATTTACGAACTTAGGTTCACGTGTAATGATAATTTTGATAACTTTTTAACAGTTTAAAAGTAATTTAAAGTTAGGAAACGATCTAATGTTTGTTTGGATACAAGAGCCGGCGTATACACCGACAGGCGCTTCACACAACCCGCGACTCGAACGCAAAACGCAAACTGACGGCTCGGCGGCTGACGGCGACGGCGAACAGGCGAACGGCGAGAGGCAAGAATTCACAGCAGCCTACCTTTGAAAACACTCGAGCTAAGACTCCCTTATTACTTTTTTCTCATTCATGCAGGAGCTCTATATTATATCTATTTCTTTCTAATAGCACTTCGAGCTTTGAATAACTTTATTCCAAACTTTGTAGAGCTTAGGGTAGGTTCGTAGTTCGTAGGTTGCTCAAATGGGCTTATTGAGCTTTTCAAGAATTTTATTATTTTCAAAAGTTTTTTTTATTTTTTATTTTGCAAAAGATAATGCGGAGTATACACCGTGTCCCACGACGAGACCGCGAAACTCCAGAGGGTGATTATTCATGATATTCTGAGAAAAAAATCTTAATAAAGTTTTTCAAAAAACTCAATTCTAATTTCTTAAAAAAATGATAAAAATATGAATAAAAATTCACGCGTGTAATACCGTCCATTTTTGAACTGGCTCACACCACGTGACCTCCACCAATAAGCGCAAAGCGAAGCGCGTCCCTATTGGACCGCGAACCAATAAGATCGCGTAGTGATCTCGTATCAATACGTACTTGGTACCTACTTGCCTAGTAACATCGCTATTTCCGTACAAGGCAAGGCGTACGGTGACCAGAGCGGATCCCCACTCCTCCCCGCCCACCGCCACCCCGCCACCGCTAGCATTTCAAACAGAAGCCAGTATTACACTAGTCGCTTTTTATTAATACTTTTTTAAAATTAATTATTAAAAATGCCCGGATCAAAAAAACTTATTAGGATTTTTTTCTCAGAATACCATGAACAATCATCCTCCGGAGTTTCGCGGTCTCATCGTGGGACACGGTGTATATATTATAACTCGTTACTCATTACCACCATTCAAATTAATTTTATACATGTGTAAGTAGGTACCTAAATTAAGAACGAGGGTAGCGTGTAGTAGTACCTATCCAATACTTATACATATATCGATTTAATTTTTTTTATGAATTTTTAAAATTTTGGGACCTTGAAAGACTCTTATTTTTACATTTGTTACAAATTGACAAAACAAAGTTTTTTTTTGGACGATGTAGTTTTATTTACTTCGGTTTTGAAAAAGGTTCATTTGTATTTTCTAGAACCTAAGAAGGTCTAGAATCCTACCTCGAATTTATCTTAAATTTTAGATGCAATTCACTTTAAAATATTTTTTGGCTCTTAATTCATTAAATTTTACCCATTTTTATATCATACTGGTAAGTTGTATAAAAATTCACTTCGTACTGGAAACGATGAAACATATTTGGCGCAAATAACATTTTTTCAATTGAAAATATAAAAATTACAATAAAAATGGAATTTAAAGGTCGCGTTGTTTGGTTAGGCTGTAAGTATGTAGATAACCTACGATTATTGATCGTAATTAGCTTTTACCTATAACGCCTCTAAACTGATTGAATGAACTACGGGACAATTAAAAAAAAAATAGATGATTGAAATCATAGGAACGAAATTTTGATTTGACTTTCGCTAATATTATGTCAATAATTAATTTTTAAAATATCGCAATCGTGATTTCCCGCCAAACAGTTCATTATTTGTATTATTAATATTTTAACCAAGTTTTGATGTATGTAGCGCCTAAAATAGAAGCATCCGGCGAAGGCGTTTCGGCTGGCAAGGCTATATATACTACGTATGCCTCAGGCATCAGGCTCTCGGCGTCCTGGACTCCCACTGTTGACAATCCTTCGGCAATTTGCGTCAGAGCTGAGGGACGTGGACCTGACTTGAGAGGATGCACGGGAACTGGCGGCCGATCGCTTGGCTTGAAGGCAGTTTGTGGAATCTATAAATGCTTCACATAGGGAACAGATATGGTATGATGATGATGATGATGATGCTACGTTTATCATGTTGTAATCGACTTTTCTCCACAAAAATATAAATGTTTGAATTAAGTTTTGCTTGTAATATTTTTTACTATCCATCGACTAGGTTTTTTTATAATTTGTTCACATAAACGCCTATAGGGTTTTTTATAAAAATACAAAACATAGTGTGCATACAAAAATATAAAATATTAACTAACGCCTACTTAAGTTTATTACAGAACTAGAGTTGAAGAGATCAACACCCTCGCACAACAAATTGTATTGTATTGTAAACAATGTAAGCCATTTATTATATATAATTTGCAGTTATAATCAAATTATTATGTTATAATATTTACTTTACATATTTCCGTACATAATCATTTGGTACAATCTATGTTTCGTTTGACGGAGAGTCATAAATTACGTCAACAAAATATGAATATTATGAAAAAAAAATTAAATATCTTTTTTTTTTCTAACATGAGTGGAGCGCGAATGGGTAATTGTAAAATATGTGTAAAAAAATATTATTTATACTATTCTCTGTCTTCGATTTTCTCCCTGGAATTGAGCAATATAGCAATGATTTTTTCACATGTTTTAGATATTGACCAGAAACCTATTTCGTCTTAAAAATATTCCTTTCACTTATAAAATATCAATAAAAATAATTAATAACGACTTATTAATAGACATTTTAGTCAGCGAGAGTAAATATAGAAAAGCTTTTAAAACATTATTATACAAAACTTATATGAAATCAAAAAAAAAAATTGAACTGCGCTGTGACACATCGACACATGCCGCAAACTGTTTATTACACCAAATAGGTACCAAAAAAACTCTGATTTCTTTAGATTGCGAATTTATTTACAACTAACAAGAGGAAATATTTTTGAAATATAAATCTACAAATCCAAAACGGAATGGAACTAATAATAGAACAGTAAGTAAGTACTTCAATGGTTGTCTTTGGTTTGTGTTAAAAACTGGCAGCACTTTGCCACGAATCCATAGCCAAAAATTGAAAATGTGACGTTTGTATGGTCTCCTTCAATAAACCGTGTGTCCAGTCGTCTATGGTTATAGGATAAACAAAAAGTTGTAGGCCTCAAAGAATTTAAATTGTTTTTATATCTAGACTTTTTAACATGCCTAAGAATTACGAGTAATAAATCATAATTATTTTCTTCGAAAATGTCGCCAGATTGTAAATACATTTGCGTTGTTTGTGGGTATCGAGTAGATGCACTATTTCGTCAGTATGGCCCGACAGTTTTAAAAGTTACTAATTGTGTATGTTTTCATCTTTCCTTAGTCTAAAAATTATTTTGAGTACTTTAAGACAAGTTTCGTAGTTGACAAGAAACCGGCGTTTTTCAGTTATTTTCCTGTTTGAAATGATAAGAAATAAAGTTGTTTTCTTGAATACATATTTATTTTCTAAAAAATGTTTTCAGGATAGGTGTGGCAGTATTTCTGATAGATACATAGAGTATGATCCTGTTATTATAATGCTTGATATGGTCCTGCTTTCCAAAGAAGCCTACAGGCATATTCTTTATAACACATCATTTAAGGTTAGTTTTAAGAGATTGTTGGTTTGATGAGGTGAGTTGATGAGATTGGTGGTGTGTAAGAAATACACAGGTGAAACAATAGATTTTGCGATGCAATGACGGTGAAGATTTGGCTAGTTGGACCCTATACTGTGAATGTTTCCCAAGAGCCTTAATAGTATTTGCCTATTTACAAGGCATTAGCGTTGAAAAATGCAAAAATACGCTGATACTTCACAAAGCGGTGGAGAGCTGTCAAAATTTAACTATAGTTTTTACTCTCTGGATTATAGAGGTACAGCATAGAAATGGGCAAAGCTGTGATTGGTTGGATTTAAAAATCTTAATTTTAAATAGCTATTTGGTTATGATTTAATTAAACCCAACCTATCTTAACCTACTGTATAAAATTCATAACCTATTATAGGATATTGCTTTTAAATAGCTATTTGATTTAAATTATTTTATCAAACCCAACCTATCTTAACCTACTGTATAAATTTTATAACGTATTATCTTTGGTTTTTCCAATAGACTAGTCCTCATAAAAATTAAACCGCTTTGTGAAGTATCACCAAAAATACACTTAACTTGATTTGCTATGAGATGGTCATTGATGACAAGTTAAAAAAAAAATTGTGTGCATACTTAGGGATTTATTAAAGCTATTGGCTACATTTTATAGTAATTTTCTGAAGAAAATAAATTATACTATCCTTTCCATTTAATATCTGCGTTATACTATGCTACTTTCTGCTTCATGACTGGATAATGTAGATATGCAATTTTTTTTTCTCATTTCAGACATATTGGAAGCTTTTTATTGTACTACTCGTAATGGAAACATGCCTGGATTGGTCAAATAATAAATCCTTCAAAGAAGAAGAAACAGAAATGTTAAATAATGGGTCTGGTAATATTGCAGATTCAGAGTATAATATACCCCACAAATTATCGTCATATTCAATAAGGTAAAATTAATTGCATTTTTCAAGTATTAACAACAATGATTGTACCGATGTAAGAATGATCGCATGACATATTATTATGAGCGTATTGTAGTGTTTAAGAGGGCACTGCCACGTGACCTGCGGCCTCTTCTGCATACAATCATATCCTCAATTTTTTCCCTGGAATTTAGCACTAGAGCAATGATTTTTTCACAAGTTTTAGACATTTACCAAAAACAAGTTCATATCGTCTTATTTTTTAAATAATTAATTTATCTCCTTTACCAAATAACATATAAAAAATAAGACAATGCTAATGCACTTCTAACACGATATCTAAGATTTGTGAAAAAATCATTGCTATAATGCTAAATTCCAGGGAGAAAATGGAGGAATACAATTGTGTGGAGTAGCGGCTGAGATTAGAATAGAAAACCTCTAGAAAAAATTAATTTTTGTCCTTCATAGGCTACTTTACTTTTTACTTCTTTTAAGAATAATCTTTTGTGTGATTTCTTACATATTTTTATGTATGTTTTTTATTTTTTGCAGTGATAATGAAACAACTTCATCTATACATTATACACAAAATTTAAACAAAGCAAAAGATGTTATACAGCAGTATTCTACCGAACCCACTCTAAGGAGTAAATTATCCAATGAAGATCCTTTTCTAACTGAAAAAGGAATGTACATAACTTTCTTCTTTGTGTGTTTTGGTAAATATATGTGTTTAAAAATAATAAGAGTGATTTTAACAATACATAAATCAAGTAATGTTAAAAAAGTGGTAATATTCTAACTAACTTACTAACTAACCATCACGCCATTTCTCCGAAGGGTAGGCAGAGAGGATAGAATGCCACACCACTCTGTCCTGGCACACTTCTCTTGCTTCCTCCACATTCATACATCTTCTCATGCACGTACGTCGATTATTCCGACTTCTTACAAGCCCACTTTCAAGCACTTGTTTTACTTGATCATGCCATGTCTTTCTCGGCCTTCCTCGATTTCTACATCCAGGTACAGTCGCATCCTATATTTTTTTAGCCGTTCTTTCATCACCCATTCGCTCTACATGACCGAACCATCGTAAAATACCTTTCTTAATTTTGTCGATAATGCTTATCTTTATTTCTATCTGTAATATTCAAGTATTTATAATATAATTCCACTTTTGCTAGTTGTTGAATTATAATTTTATTTTATAATTCTCCAAGGCTAGATAATATTAAGTCTGATTGGATGTTAACTTTTAAGTTACATGTTAAAACTGGATGACATCAAACAAACTGAAACTCAATCCATCTAATACTGAAATCATTTTAAGGGCAATAAAAAAAAGACAGGGCACCATTGATTCAGCCCCAATGACGATATCAGGCTGTATCTTACATATCATGTAAAGGTGCTGCTCGATGTCCATATAGATTAAGGTTTGTTTCTGTAATCCCATTTTTAATGTTTTTATTTTGTTTCAGATATGTTGGTGTATCTCATGTCTATCCTTTTTCTATCTTTATTTTTTGGACCCTCAATCAGACAAAATAATGGTTTGTGTTCATTTTTAAATTTATGTAGGTAATAATTATATCATAAAATTGATTTCAAACATAGTTGATGAAGTATATGTGGTTTCTTATACCTCCACAGAATATGTACGTACCTACATAAAAATAAACTATGGAAAAATGATATATCAGCATCAACCACACACTTGAGAAAAATTGATTTTATTTTTTTGTAATTTCACCAACAACAAATCAGTAACCTCTGAGGTGTGAAGCCAATTGATGCGTGCCAAATTTTCAGCAAACTCACTTAAGTTTCTTCGGTTGAAAATCATAGTCTTTAAGACAATCTCTGCTGGGACCTGGATATGTTCTAAACATAGAATTCTAATGGAAATTGTATGTGTAGAACAAACTTTTAACTCATTTTACGTTTATGATTTTCCTCAGCCATGAACTAATTAATTTGTTACATCTCAGCGTAAATTGTAATGAATTAAATATACCGTTTTAATTGTAACTTTGACAAATGTAAATAATAAATCAATTATATTATGCTTTGAATATGTAAGGGCTAGTTTGCACCAAGAAAAGTTAAAGTTAAAGTCATGGCTAAATTCAAATAATAGCTCCATTTGCAACCAATTTTGACATAAAAGGAACTATTGTTTGATCCCTGACTTTAGCTTTAACTTTTGTTTGTGCAACCGGGCCTTAGACTAAAAATAATGTTAGTGATGATACAAATTATACCATGTAAGCACTTTGTATATTATCTCCAAGAGACCGACACCAACTAACACGATTGCATCTTCCATGACTGTTATTTCTTTTCATTAAAAAACAAGTTTTGCGGTATTGTAGTGTCGCCGATGAAATCATAAGAATGTAAATGAATCACTTATTTGCTTAATTCATTTGACAATCATTATAAAATACTAGAACTCTATGTAAGACACATGAACTTATTATATTATTTTTCCTAATTTTATGTTTTTTTTCATATTACCTATTTTATTTTACAGTTGAAATAAGACTTCTATTGAAGGGACTTACTTTAGGAGGAATGGGAAATCTCCTAATGTTACCTACAATAATATGGGGTACCGAACAAGATAGATCTATTCATTCCTCTCTTGTGTTGGGTTATGTTATCCTATCTTCTTTAAAAATACATTCAGGTTTGAATACTTTTAAAAAACATATCGATATCATTAATAACAACATTTTGAATATGTACAAATACTTGTAGACAAATTACTGGATATATTCATGCTGGGCTTGCATCAATAATTATTGACATTTTAACAGAGACAGATAACCTATGGAAACAAATACGAATTATCTAGGTGTTTACAGGGCTTATGACCTATGTAATTTGTCTAAAGGTATTTGTACACATTCAAAATATTGTTAACAATTTACTGATAAAAAAATGAGCATAATAAAATGAAAAGACATTTTTGGATGTCTTCTAGTAAGTGATTAAATTTGGTTGGAATCTCACCTACAACAAAAAGAAGTTCAGCTAACAATGCTTAGCAATTTTCTCAACAGATGTCATACAGATAGAATAATTAAGAAATGTGATGTGAAAAATAAGAATTCAATATATGTACACCTTTCAAAATTTGTCATATATGGTTATCAGATGATGGGCCAAATCGGGAATGTTGTAATAATATGTCAAGTGGCCTCTTAACCCAGCCAGGTCATGTAAACGCCTTGATAATCCATATTCGTTTCCAGATCTTCTCATCTGTTGTGATGTCAATAATGAATATGTTAATTTTCAATATTTAAATGATTCAATTCTGTAGATAATTATTATACGCATTAGGTGTAGATGAACATGACTGTGATGTATGAAATAAAATTAATTCTTAGGATATTTATTGCTTGCATATTGTTGCACCTGTTTAATGACTATAATGTCCCGTCACCATATGGAGATATAATTAATTATTTTATTTTAAAGGTAATGTTTGAACAACTGTTTTCAAACAAACTGTATGAAGAATTTAACATATATGAAACGATATATCGTCGTTGGACGATCGAAGTGACAAATCTCAAAATTTTTCTTTTTAAGAAAAAGTTATCTGAAGTAACTAACCATCACGCTACACCACTCCGTCCTGGCACATTTCCCTTGCTTCCTTCACAATTCATAATTCTTCTTATGCATGCATGCCGATTATTCTGACTTTTTTTATCACTTAAAAACTACAAGTAACATGCAGAAGTACAATATGGGATGATCAAGCTCATTTCATATTTTTCTCGGCCTTCCTTGAAAGCCATCTGTAATTTTGAATTACTTTTTTTTGCATGTGTAATGGTGATACCAATAATTCTTATTTTACTCAAAGGTGCATAATAGGTAAAGTCTCTTTTTATCCATTAAATTGTTGATTTGAATAATCTAGGCGTAATCAAGATTTTGAAAGTTGTGCCACTTTGCTTCATAAAATATATCAGGTAATTGTACATTGTACACCCTTTTAACTAGCAAAGTGACATAATCCAAAAGAAGTCATTTCCAATAGTCAGAACATTCTTTGTTTCTTTGAATTTAATTATGAAATGATGATGAAGTTAAATTGTGACATTTTGAATTTTTTTTTTATCAAATAAAAATTATGGTTGGAACTAAATAAAATTTAAAAAATCACTTGTACGCCCGTTTTTTAAAATGTGTGCAAAGTTACACTCACGCCTTCTCTCGGCAACCAAAAATTTACTCAGAACCTCGATTGTGTCCATTAGATGAATCGAAAAATCCTTTTGTGATATTAAAAATCTGAAATAGCTTATTTTCGAAACGTGTCACATTGATTGTGCATCAGCTTTTATATATATATATATATTATAATTATTAGGATACTCTTATTCTAAAAATAAAGTGAACATACAAAATTTTATTGCAGTATTTTTGGTTATAAAAAATACAAAGTAATGTATTAATAGAAAGGTTTTTACGTGCCCTGCGCCCTGCATAAAATCTGATAAAATTAGATATGTATATACACTTTATTCTGTATTATAGTATCGATAATAAAAAAGAACATATTTTACTGTCTAATTTGGTCAGTGCTCCAATCTCGATATTATTAGTTATTTGTTTTTTACTTTTATTTTAACTCTCATTTGTCTTCTCTCTGTATCAAATTCTTAATGGAATGTTGTTATTTTACTATAGCGTAAAGCCAGATGTATTTGTTGATTTATGCATGTCTGGAATAGTGATCATTTGTGTTCAAGTTACCCTTTTATCATCTTATCATTACATATTTTTATCTCGATTATTTTTAGCTATATTCATATAGGTATACAAAACTTTTTACTTGCTTGAAATGTGATTTAAGTACTTACTTATTTGCTTATTCACTAAAATATTTATTTACTATGAAAGGTCTGCTGATTATGGTGATTTTAGTAACCATGTATTTTTGTCATCCTGTTGCTTGCAATGTAAACAACATTTAAGAGAGCCGAGGGTGACTTCACATACAGTGATTAAATGTTTCCGTGGAAGCGTGACAAATTATTATTATTAAAGATTATTTCACCATAATCAGCGGACCGCCTAAAAGATTTGATAAGAATACATTGTTTTAAAGTGTATTTATGAAGATGTTTTTAATAGTAAATTTTCTTTTGTTACAGTGATATTTGAATTCAGCGAAATGCGGTCATTCTTTATTCTTTCATTTGCATACCTCATAAAAATCTCTGCACAAACATATTTACGGTCTTTTCAAACATTTTGAAATAAAAGTAAAGCTAAGGAACTATATTTAAAGGCCAGGTAAAACAAGGATCTAATAAAGACAGAGGAATATTTAACTTACTTGGGTACAACAATCAACTTCTGTTACTGCTTCGGAGATAAGATTTTTAAAGGAATAAAATGAGTAAAATATCACATGCTCAATACTGTTTTTCTAAATACCCTCTAATTTTAGAAAATAATCAATACAGTAGAATCACAATATGATGCCATTGCAGTTTACATATGGTATAAAAAGTTTTAATGTCCATATTCAGCAGACTCATATAAGCCCGTGAAGATACACTGCTGGACATAGGCCTCCCCCTGTCCCATCCACTACTCCGGGTCCTGTACCTTCCTCATCCACGGTCTTCCAGAAAACTTCTTGATATCGTCCATCCATCTCATCGGTGGACATCTTTAATGCCTCGGGAGCAGATCATCTTAGTATAATAAAAACAATATTTTAAAATGAATCTTAGGTAGGAGTTCCAGACCGTATGCATCTTGGAAAAATTGGCTTCAGCTTATCAATGCCGAGAAACCTTTATAATTAACTTCTGTGAGGCCGAAGTAAAACGTATATGAAATGTAAACATCTGTTGGCCAAATTAGAAACAGCCCCAGTTTTATAGTAAAATAACCACTTCACTATGGAGGCGGGTACCTGGTTGACATTAACATTTACATTCTGATAATACAAGTAAGATAACAAACTGTGATTCGCTTTTGGGGATGGTCAAACCTGCTGAATAAGCGATGTACAATGTACACTTGTACAAATAAAAATCTTGCCATTAAAAGCAGGGTAAAACAAATGATTGACGAAGAAACGATGCTGCGTAAGCGATAATATAGTTCAAAAATAACTTTTTTTTAAAATTCTGCCTATGTCTGTTTATTTAGTTCCTAATAGTAATATATCATTAACAAAGAAGTAATACCAGCCAACTGACGTCGGTTAAATTTTGTTAACCTAACACTAGGTATCGCCGGTCGGTCAAAAGAAGGAAAAGTTTCCAATGTTTATTGTTTTTCCTGTAAATTTAATTAATTGGTTTAGGCGGTATTGTTTCTTTGTCGACAATATACTATAGAAAATGGTATTTTAATAAATTTAATTATTTTTGATAGTGGGTAATCCAACCAGTGTAATGTTTCATTTATTGAAATAATATTTGCCATCAGACATTATTATAGGATTCCTATATGGTGCAGATAAAAACAAAAAATATGAGACAGAAGGCCCTTGCAACACTTTACACAATTTACAATGACGTTAAATGCCTTGCAAATTAATCTTCAATATTTAGTATTTGATAAGTGTTGATAATTTTAAGTGATTAAGATAATACAAAATAAACAACGTAATCAACGTTTATCAATATTAATTTACACTTATTTAATATAAAGTAGTAAAAAAAATAACAACTTTCAAATCATTAAATATTTTTATTACAAATACAGTATTTACACAAATCAAAAAAATACAATTAATTCAGTCATCGTTTCATTACAATATAAATTAATATTGGTTCAGTACCTATTTTTACAAAAATAAGTTAAATAATTTAAAAGCCGTTTAAATATTCTAAATATGTAGTGTTTTGGTATTAGAAAACGTAATGTACAAGGGGATTGGAATATTTTGTAAATACATTCTTATGATATACAAGCATTTATCTGTCATACAACTCTTTATCAGCATAATAATGCGATATGGAGTAATATGATTAACATATCCAAATAAAAGGAAAAACATTGAAATATGACTAATAATTTAGGTTATTCTATCAAATTAAATAAATTTTCTTACTAAAAATGCTTCATAAATAATATTACTGCTATGTACACCATCCTATTTTCCCAAAAGACATTTTGCTGGATCTGTACAAGTTCACTTAAGCAAGATAAATACCCTTAACAATATACATAATTATACTTATTCATTATGAGTGTAAAATTAGGTATGTATTTCAAATTGGTGTCTTTTATATGAGATCCAGAATAGTTTATTGTAAAAGTTCTATTCTACAGAATGCTTCAATCATTAATATTTGATGACTATTTCTTATATTATATCGACTTAGCTTTGGAAAATGACACTTATGTTTTCGACTGACTGATACATCGGAATTCCATAACATTATCAAATGAGAGAAATTGATTAAATAAAAAGGTCAGTTCATACTTAAAACTTTAAAAATATCTCCATAGCACAAAAATAAGTAGAGACAATAAATTCTTTAAAAAAAATCCTTTCAATATTCAGTCCATTTTTATAAGACTGCAAATAGGAGGATGTGCATGAAAGGACAGTAGAATTTGTTGATCAAAAGATTTAAGTTAATGTCTATGAAGTCAAATCACTTGGGAATATTGTTAGGCTGTAATCGGTGGATCATCTTGACCTATCATCACATCCTCGTATGTAACACCACTATCTCGTCTCGTAAATAGTTTTTGGCGGATCCATTGAACTAATTTATATTTACGGGCTATGAAAGTAAATGCACACGCAATTATGACAATTGTAAAAAACATTATTACGACCATAGTTAAAGAATGGCCTCCAGATTGTTTATCCGAGTCCGAATCATATTTAACACACGCGTTTTCAAAACCACTATTTGAAGGATTGAATTCATATCCCCTTTTGCATTCGCACTTTGTGGTGTTTGCATTACACCAAATTTCTGGAACACTTCCACAATTCGACAAGTCGGATTCAAGACACTGAGGCAACGGGGAAACTGCAATAGATTTAATTGAATGAATAACAATGTAATAATATGAGATAATAAGGATGAGACGAACAATTGAATCAATTTATTTTGATTGTTTAACACTTACCAGAATCGCAAAGCACTTCGGAGAATAACTGTGTGAAAATAACGGACAGATAAGCTACAAGAATCATTGTCAACGTTTTTCAAATGTACACATTAAATAAAAGATGTTAATACTTCATGATTTAATAAAAAAACACGTCGAATACATCAGCCGCAGAGCAAACAGACAGCGCGTGCATAGATTTTGATGAATTTTGAAGTCACGGAAACGTCAAAATGAAATAATGGTGTGTAGCTAGAAACTAGTTATCAATGTTTTTCTTGATACACACGCGATAATAATCTTTGTGAAAAAAAAATCATTATTTTATTTATATTTTGATCCAGCATTTGAGGAATATTTTTAGGTATTGTAGAAAAAGTTCAGATATTATGTTTAAATTAATAAGTTAACATCGTTCTGTTTTTTTTTTAAAACATCAATAAATGAATAAATAAATAATTTACTATTTTCTATGGTTTTGGTATCAATAATGCTTTATTTCTAGCCCCCTGTCTGAAATCAGAGCTTCCATACGAGCAGTAAATGCACCGTACTTACCAGTACTTACTTAACCATGATATGGAATTTAAAATAACCGGGGTAGGTTAACTCACAAATCATGTAACCAACAATTAAAAATGTTTTTAGTTACAATCATTTTGTATTTAGGTATTCTTTTCTCTGTTTAGATTTTTTTATTGGTGCTGGTTACGAAAAACATTTCTTTTTGAACGCTATTTTCAAAAGGAAGTATTATCTATATTACATTGCCGCCAGCCGCAGCCGTTAGAATTTAAATGCGGCTAGATTGCTAGTTGGACGCCGTAGTTGTATAAATATTGGTTATAATATATGATGTAACGTTTTAGTTTTTTAGGTTTACCACTTTAATGAAATGTTGTTTTTTAATTATAATTTGTTAGTGCAGTACTATTTTAACTTTTCCCATATTAAACACAATATGACTTGTATTTTAACAACATACCAGTAGGTATTACTTTAATATTTACTCTATACCTACCTATGAATACCTACCACTTTAACAGCTGTGTTAGGACTTGGGACTATCCAAGCATCCATGTTAAACAGACTTACAATAAAGAAATGGGATGTGGTTAAGCATACTCCTTGACAATATTAATTTATGTTGACCGACGATAAGAGCAGGCATTGTAAAATTATTGGTCCCATACCTTCCGAGCGATTTTGTTAATTTTGTCGAACTACTGCGCATACGATTTTGTACTAAATTCGTATGCGCAGAAGTGTCTTAAACCTTAAGAGAATACGGCCACTGATGCAAGTGTGGAGGAAATATCCTAACAGTTATTCTTATTGCCGATAATACACAATAATACCCACTTATAACCGGGTTGTGGTCAAGTGGTAGAGGTGGATTCATGGACTCCGGACTAGAATTTCTAGCATTGAATCTTTCTAATACAGCCCCAAAATTTTATTGAGTACTTATATCATAAGAACTCAAGTGTTTCATATTAGCTATGAAGATTTTGTTTTTATTTATTTATTTATAATATTTCCAAATATTTTCGTTTCAAAATTAATTATATAGACTGAAAAATGGCGACTCACTCAGGAGTGACCCATATCACTCTTTTTAATTAACTAATAAGATCGGTATGTATTTATAAAAAGTATATTAAATTGTAAAATTTTCAAGCAGTTTCATTTTTATTTACACAAAAAAAACATTAAAAAACTTCAAACAATAACACACATACAAAAATATCTTAACGTATAATCTATACAGTATTTCACAAATTAATATCATATCAAGTAGCAACAACAGATATTATTTTTTACTTCCTTTACATAATATTTAAAAAAAAAACAAAAGTGATTAGAAATGGTCCCAGAACACAAACTTGTAATTGGTTTAATTTTTATTTGACATATTTGTTTTCTAAGACTTTATTTAAAAGTCATATTCGCTTCCTGATCCGTAAGTATACCCGGTGGGGTTGTCATAATTCGCTGCGTCCTTTTCATCATATCCTGAGTTTGCAATGGCGCTTTCTGAATCACTTTCGGCTTCAGCTGCTCCTCCATCATCACCTCCTTCTTCATCACCACCTTCATCATTCTCACCAACACTTTCACCTTCGTCACCATCGTAGTCGGGCTCATCACTGAAAAGAGAATGTTATGATTTTAAATAGTTGTGATCCTCTATCACTGTATATAATCTGGTGGGTACCTACAGGCTACAGGTTTGCTATTGTACCGCATAATTAGATTGCCCTGTCAAGATTTAAGGTATTGGACTATCAGATAATGAAATTTCTCAGCATTTACATTTTTTAAACTATTTGTTTTTAAATCATTGCAATTCGGTAAATAATTGGCATCAATCTAGTAATTAGATATATAATTTTGAGGCAGCCCGCACCTAAAGAATTTTATTAAGGAGTTATTGTTAGAAGCATTTTACCTTTCGTTGATTACTTCGTATCTGCTAGAGTCGTCGGGTGAGGTTTGATGGTCAGCTGAAATGAAAGGGGAATACATCACAATAAACTTAAATAAAATGTTTAGAAAAATTTCACAAATTAGGTCACTTAAAATGGCCCATACAAAATTGAGAATTGAAAAAAATGTCTGTTAAATATATATTGATAATGGATAATGAACCCTGCATTCTTTTCATGTAAGTATTACTAGATTTCCTGAAGTACAAATCAGTATTAAAAAAAGTATGTGAGGAGCCGGAAAACCGGTAAATGATCATAATCAGTCCATGAAACATGTGTCATTAAACTTTTTGTTTTCACTAAATAGTGTCACAAAAATTTGTGTAAGTTTTTACCATCACCGTTGAGGGGTTTTTTTCAGTCCCTGGAATTCTATGTCTGATGTCTAATCCAAAGATACGAATTCACAAGAGAAATTTGAAATGGTTATAAAATGAAAATGAAATTTTACCCTTTTTGGTTTTTTCCTTTTTCGCTGTTCCCTCGTCGTGCGCATCGGCACCTGCCTTCACTTTATCCTTGTATCCAAAAGAGTCGTGCTTTTCGTAGCCATAGTTATCTCCTCCTTTCTTGTGGAAGGAGTCGAACTTCTGGTATCCTGTCTTCCCTTTGTCGGACTTATTCCGGCTGTACCCGATGTCTCCCTTGTCACCTGAGTCGTATTTCTTATGGAAGTTAGCTGGGGACTGCTCGGAATCCTAAGGATAATCAATTTGAAAAAATGTTAGTAAAGAACGTCTAAAATTGAAGACCTTTCTGTATGAAGAAGTCTTGTAGCAAAAATTAAAAGCTGAGATATCTGGTTTCTGGGTTTAGAGTTCAGAGCTTTACAATCTTTATGTAATATAATGTTGCTGCTAGTTTTGGTATGCTGTATTTCGTTTTTAAACGATGTGCGATAGAGGAAAGTGAAGTAGGTAGTACCCAAACGCTTATATGAAAAAGCCTATTTGCCTACGAACCAGACTATTTGCGGAAAACTAGATTTTAAAAATATACCAACGTCTACATCTACTCTAGTTTTTAGGCCTCTAAAATGTTTTTTTTCCGGCCGGTGAGCGCGGTATCATTTTCGTTCTGAATTTCCCATATTTATCGTTATGAGTTTCTGTCATGTTATGACATTTTTTTATAAGAAAAAAAATGAAATTTAACTAATTTGCTAGGATTTGCATTGAATTGATTTTACATTTTTTAAAAATACTTAGTAAAAAGAAGTAAGGAAATAATGGTTTTGAATTTGAATGAAAATTTTATGCGTACATAAATTTTCCGAATTAGGGCAAGACTAACTATTATGGTTAGATTATGACTTTCAGCCTTAGTCACTGATGGGTATTCTGAGGACGGTATTCCATATTTTTGCTTATATTTTCCCTACCTTGACTGCCCTAACTTCCCTCACTGTGGATTCGACGATGGCTGTGTCTTCCTCTCCCTCGAAGCCCAGAAGTGGTGCTGCTGCAGTAAGACATACTAGGCTACCGAGAGCTAGCAAGCAGAATGACGGGTTCGACAGCATCTGAAATTTAGGAAAAATTACGAAACGCAACTAAATACAATATTATCACCGAAGCACACACGTCGAATTCGACAATTTAGGTGGAAAAAAATAATTTGATGTCTAAATACATTTTTTTTAAAATAAAAGCAGTTTTAAAGTATTACAATTTGTTTTATTGAAATATTATTTAGGAAAAATACTAAATTAAAACATTTTAACGTTAAAAAAGGGGGCTATTTTATATAAGAAAAAAATTGTATGGGTGCTGGCGTATAATAATACCAACCATATTTTTCCACGCACAAATTTTGCTGTCTCGTGCGCGTATTTATCAAACGCTTCAGTGTTTATAAAATGTCCACTTGACAGTGTACTCAATATAACACCAAAACGTTTATTCAGTTGATATCTATTCCCGTCATTTCTGATGATTTTCTCTGGGTTATTAAAAAAAAAAACAGTTCTTGTGCTGTTCTTTTTCAAAAAGATCCGCTACTTTTTTTCGTTTCATTTTCGAACAGCTAGCATCAAACATTTTTTTTAGGACGTCCGCGTCCAGATACACGAGGGGTTGAAGGTATTGCCGACGAAATTTCTTGATATGCCGACATCTCAATTGTTTTATCAATTCAGCTTAAATTTTTCTTAGTAAATACCGGAAGAAAATGTTTGCTTTCTTTCCATTTAAATAATACTTTTTGAATACTCTGCTCAAAGTTTTCGGAACATGTAGCTATACTCTAATTTTGTTTTTATGTAATTTGTTAAATATTTGACAAGTCTATTAGGAGCCTTTTGTAAAAAAATGCCATTTTTAACTCTAAAAATAGCTCCATGCAAGTTATATTTAATCATCCGCTCGAACGACCCAAAATGGCACCTGGAGAGACAAAAGATAAAATCAATTATAATGTATGAAGAAAGGGTGATAAAGGATGATAATTTTAATGTTTCTTTATAGTAGATAGTACAAAGAATACATATAAACAATTTTATCGCGCTTCTTTGCGCTTCTTTTCTTTTAAGTCCAATTTATCGCGGAAAAGGTCAAAAAATCATTAATTTTATACATATTATTTAACTACTCTACTTTAAGTGATAAAATTGTAAAAAAAAAATAAAAAAAATAAAAGAAAATAGTACATACCTTCAATAACTTTATTCAATTGGAAAATTTCAGCTTTTTTCAATCAGAACTAAAAAAACGACTCGTCACTTCGGAGAAATGAATGCAAATGAATTGAAATTTGGATGACCGGCGAAACAATGCGCATGATTGCCACTGTTTACAACGTTGCCAGTCATTACAGACGCTAGTTTCATGTTTTTTTTGTTTTGATTTATGAGTTCTTTTGTTTTAATCAAATATTCTTTATACATACAAAAACATTAAAAAAATAACTTTTTCGATACAAAAGTAATATTGTATTACATCTTTTAGTCTGTCAGGCTTATTGAGTATAAACTAACTGAAATACAACCCATTTATACATTTTTTTAAATATAAAAAAAAACCCCGTCAAAAAATGTATTTTTCCAAAAATCCTATGTATAAGAAGCTCGATTTTTGGTCCTCTGCGACTGCTGGGAAGTGCGGCCTTCGACCGCATCCATCCAAACAAATTGATAAATCTGCGTTTTTATTATAAATTACCCATATTACCAAAAAAATGAATAAATAAATATAGTATAAATTACATAGCTAAACGACAAGTCATTCGATATCAATATAATTTATCGGGAAGCGCCGAACGATTCATCGTTCAACTTAGAATAATATTACTATCTAAAATTTTAAATTGTTCATTCGTCATTACCGAAAATCTATTTTTGATAACCGTTTGTGTTTTTTTTCAATGTACTATTCATCGTGTTCACCATACGTTCTATTGAAAAAATTATTTGCAAATTTATTTTTTATCAATGATATAATTTGTACTAGGTGAATACATGAATAATACTCAAATTTTTTTTTTGTTTTGTTTTAATTTCGTATTATTTTATCATGTGGCCTGATATTTTATATAGGTAGTCTAACTGAATAAAAAAAGCTGGAACACAAAGTAGTGGTAAGGTAGAAAAAGGTTTTGAACTAGGGACTCTGATCCGAAATCTAGCGCACTAACCACCGTAGCACAACCCGTGATTATTATTTAATACTTGTTTGTACCTATCGCAGAATAACTACTAAGTACACCAACACAATTTTTCTTTAAGGGGTTTAAATTATAGCTAAAATAATCAATACTAATGAAATACTATAAACAAGGATAAAGTATCACAACACATATTTTAAAATATTTTTTTAAAATAGCCCATATAAAAAAACGATCTCTAGAATAAATTTTAATCAGTCCTCTATATGGTGGCTTGTTCTAAAGAAGGCTGTTCCAAATAAAATAGTCCCCAAAATTAAACTGTTTCACTTTATTTGGGTTACTTGACTACTAGAGGAATACTTTAGTTTAGTAGTCATTACTTTAAAAGCTCTTGTTTATTTCTGCTTTTTGTAAATTTGTTTTTTTTTGTCTATATTTTTTGTCAGAAAGATAAATTAATTATTATAATTATACGTAAACAACATTTTTGCGACGGTCTTGTTATTAATATCCACAAAATGAGTCTAGCCACTTTATAAAAAAAAATAACAAAGCCGAGCAAATTACAAAGCACATATTAACAGAATCACTAATCGGTACAAAAAGATCGAACTTCTCGCAGTAAATTAAGAACTACAATTATAACTTTTCACTGTATTCCCGACAAAAAATGACTCGTTTGAAGCGGTGCCAATAAATCAGCACTTCAATGGAAAATTACCTCCGTTCGAGAAAGATCGCTTCACACAAAATTTTATCTAAGACAGAATGCTTTTCACGTCCGCTATTAACTCTGAGTAATGACCAGTTCCATCGCAAAGCGCCCATTTTTATTATTTAGTATTTCGCAGTCTTTTTACGGCGTCAATGAGTTACGCCATTTTGGAAGTTGTGGTTGTACATTTCCCCCTTCTCCGAGTGACCGCCGGTATTTTAATTAAAGTGTCACAGAGATTTGGTTGCAATGAAACTGTAAAAAAATATCATTGTATCGGCGTTGCATCCGTCTGTTTCGGGGAACCATTTCGTAAACTTTGCGAAAACCAGAAACAACGCTTTGAGCATTTTGGTCGATTGTCACGAGTATTGTAAAATCACTTCGTTCAATGGACTATACTTGTACTTTACTTTAACAGAATCAAGGGTAATGTTAATGAGGATGTACGCTATTTCGAGCCAATAAATTATTACTCGCTCCAAAAATATTTAAATATCCAGAATTTGTGATTGTAACTATGGGCTTTGTTAAGGCTGCTTCTTATTGGCCACTGGTCGCCAATAAAAGCCTTCCAACTTTGAATTCATCGGACCCATAGCAACACTGCCACACACAGCAGTGGTGTTTAATAAGTGTGCTGTCAAAAAAATCCCTCTTCGCATCAATGACATTAATATCATTGCTTCGCATCGCATATCTATTTACAAATCGTATTCATATTATCAACTATTAAGATCGGAAGTCCCAGGAGCTGGCCAGCTACATAGAAGTGCCGAAATCAGGAACTCTGGTGAGTGATTTTAATTGCATTGCCTGAAGTTTTTGAAATCACGAATTCTGGATTTTGAATATAAGATAGATAGGTCAAAGGTTATCCGAATTTTAATCTCCCGCTATTTCCCCGGGGATACTTCACAAAGCGAGGTCGAGCTGTCAAAATTCCACAAAAGATTTTACTCTCTGGATTATAGAGGTACAGCATAGAAATGGGCAAAGCTGTGATAGGTTGGATTTAAAAATCTTCACCTACTGTATAAATTTCGTAATACGTTTTTTCTCAAACCTCAGCTGGATACCGAGATGATGACATGGTGGACAGGCAGTGTTCTAGTGAAATTTGTTAATTAAAATAGTATTAAAAAAGATACCTGAGAAATAAATAAATGTACTGTTTCTTGTATTAAATATTTGAATTCATTTGTTCCTATCGTACCCGGCCTTAAGCATAAAGTTTGATAGAAGAAATCCTTGGTCTACGTCTTGTTTTTTATCCTCCGTTTGAATGGAGCAGAATCAATATTGTATTCTATGACTGTCAAACTTTATACTAAATACTGGATAAGGATCGAGGACAGGAACGAAAAATTCTCCTTCCAAAGTAAATTGCTTCAATTTCAAGAATTCATTGAAATTACACAATCATTGTTATTTTTAACAGACAGTTAGTTTCTTACGGCCACATTCTGAAAAAGTATCGACAAAATAAGTAATACACGTATCGTATTAACGACGTCAAACAATAAATGATTATTAAAGATAATTATAATGATTGACGTTATATTATACGTGTCATAAATAGGATAATGTTATCTAGTCTAGTCTATCTAGTCATATTATCAACATAAATCTAAAATACTTTAGTATTAGATAGTCCAGGAATACCTAAATTTTCATATGCGCAGAAAGTTCCTATTTCAGATCAGTTATGATGTCTTTAGGTGAGAATTTTAGAGTAAGCTCCTTATACACCGTGTAACAAAACTCGATGTACAAGCGGGAAACCAGTGAATCTTCATCATATTTGAAGTCGATTTTGTAGATTTTTTTTGACCCATAGTTTTCGAGAAAATTGAGTACCTACGAAGTTTTTTTAAAAATATATATTTTTTCAAATTGTTATTAAATATAATAAATTTATAGTATCCATAAGTAAAACAAAATCAAAAGCAGCATTTTAATATGAATTTGTGCAATTTCACCCAATCTGCAGTACCTACGAGTTTTGTTACTCCATTTATATAATATGCTCATTTTCGCGTTAATTTTCAGCTGTATCATTTTTTTGTTATAAAAATATAAATGCATATTTTAAAAGATTCTGCATTACTGCACCAGGAATCACATGTAGATGCAGGTCGGTACGAAGTTAATACAAGCGTTTATCAATCTTGTATCGACAAAAAACTAAAGAAAATTGTCGATACAAGGTCGCTTGTACAGACCTCTGGAATAAAATTATTGAAATGAAAGTGTAGTAAATAGTCCGTTATGCTTCGTCAGTGCCGCAGTATGAAAAACACAGATTTTTCTAGAAATGACAATCTCTCCCATTGAATCCACCGCTGTGACTTGAGTCGAAATATTTTGTAATCTGATTAATGTTTCTTGAATTAACCAAATCAGTGAGTAAAACCGTTAATGAGCCATGTTGCAAAGAATTAGGTTTTTTTTATCGAATATTTCAGTACAAATATAAAGCTAGTTATAAAGATAATAGCACTTTTATGCAGTTTTTAAAGGTGTTTTTTGCAGATGTAAAATATGTTTACAGGTAAACGTCGTTTTACGCCGTCGTAAACGTCGTTTTTACGTCGGGGCGCGGGTTCCGTTCCGAGAGACACCGGCGTAAAAAAAATCGGCGGAAAATGAACGTTATGTTACATAAACAAAACGCATTTTATTTCAGTATGAAATCCGCATTTCGTGAAACACTTGCAACTATGTTGGCCTTGTACGTACAAATACTTCCTTATTGTATCAGTAAAATGTATCCTGTGCAGGCTATCACACCAATACGCGTGGTGGGAGGAATAGATTCGTTACTATCAAATTGATATTCAAAATGTGAAATTATTCTTATAAACAAGTTATACATTCTTCCTCGTATTCGACAGCGTAAAGTTAAATATAAATTGTTCTCCCAAATCTTCTCCATAATTCACTTTTTCAGAGGATCTCGTTAGCATTTTTAAAATAATATATTGAATAATTATTTTTTTAAATTTTTTTATTTTGTACCTGTTTTGTTGGTCGATGGAGATGATTTTTCTTTTCTATGTAAACTATGAGTTCAATGGATACTAGGCAGTAAAAGATTTGGATTTTAAACTCTATCAAAAACTTTACCAATTAGTGGTATGTGCTTAATTTATTGATAATATAATTGATTCACCGACGAAGATTTTCATGAAAAAGAATGTGAAATTTTATAACATAAAAAAAATGTTTAGAAACAATCGATTATTCCGCAAATATGAAAATCCAAGTTTTTTTTTTTGCAAATATTTTTGTAAAATCAATGTTAATAATTTAAAATTAAAAAACAAAAATTCTCACTTCATTTCAATGTTTTCATGTTTCATAAAATATCTACGAAAAACGGAAAATTCTTTTAAATTTAGGAAGAAAACGTACAAATTAATACAGCTATCTAGCGGTTAAAAAAAGTTGCATTTCTTAAAACTGTACTATATATTATCAAAGATGAAAATGTTTTATTAAAGCTGTAAAGATTATTTTGTATTGGCAAAATACATTAGGAGTAAGTATCTCAAACGAGGCGTGTGACCCGAAAAAACGCAGGTAATTATGAAGTCACAAAGAAAACCTTGAAAACGGAAAATTGTTTGATCGAAACGACAAAGAATTCACAAGACTTTCTATTCCATTACGAAATTATGTATTTATCTTACTTGAAAATCTGTTCTTACTATTTCTAGATTTATTTTTTAATTTCTCGGGTGATTAATTATCGTCATTTGATTAATCAATAGGGAATATTTAAAATCTGTTGTAAGCAATAAATAAATAAAGCACTATCTGATTTCAGTTATCACGTTCCTGTTGGTGTGGAAATATTCAAGGATATTTATTGCGGTATTAAGATTTCCAATTTAGTTTACGTTTTTTTGTTTTAAAGAAAACAAATCAAGGTAAATGGATTTCGTCCATAAATTGAATGAAATCATAAAAAAGTACTAATGTGTTTTTATAGGCACACAATATTTCAATACCTACAAAGACTCAGGAGTACAAATATCTGTAGCTCGATCACAGATCACTATCGACGCGGTAATAAGCGACGTGATAACGATTTCTTACCATGGATGTTTAACGTTTTCGCGATCACAATGGAACACGCGTTAAAAGTTATCGATCGGGATTATTAAACGAGCGCATCAAGTCGTTTCCCGAGATATATCTTCTTCGCACATACTTCTTTCAATCTTTCTCGAGTGCCGTATTGCATTTAGCCGGCGTTCGGCAAGCCAAATATTGAGAAAAGCAGTCGACATAATAAACAATCCGACACGCGCGTTGACTTTCTTGATTTGACGTTTGACGTTTAGCCGCGATATTTATTATCATCTATGGTGCTCGGCAACGCGAACGTGGTATGAACGTATGTTCATTGTGATCGGTCAAATGGTTAGCGTTAGCACGTGGTTAGCACGTTTTTAACTACGTCGATAGTTATCTGTGATTGAGCTCCAGCACAGAATACCCAATGTTGCGACTTCGGAAAACGTAATTAACCAACTAACTAACCAACTCAGAGAGGGTATAACGCTACACATACCACTCTGTCCTGGATAAATTTCGAGTAAGGGCTAGTTTGCACGGGGAAAGTGCAGGCATCCTAACCAACCTACATTTGGAAAAGTATCTCAGGGATGAAGCTTGTTTAAATAGATAATAGAAATATAACATCATCATCATCTCTGGCGCTACAACCCATTAAGGTCCTGATCGCCTCCAATAAACTTATCAATTCGCGTCTGACTTCGGTTGCTCTTTCCTGTTTCTAATGCCCAAAGATGAGGTATTCTTTTTCACACAATCTATCCATTTTAATTTACCCGATACTCCTTCGACTCATCAGTGTGTTTATATACTCTTAAGTGGTAGGATGTCCTCCATCCTTGTGACATGGCCTCAGGGGAAAGGGGTCCCACTTCGATCAGTAGCTGTTTTCAGCGATGCTATTTTAAACGATGTCACATAATTTAGAGTTGCAAATGCAAAATAAATTTTTGTTGGCCTTAAGCTGCGTTTATTTTTTAAATATGAAACCTTAAACGGACGCGCGTACGCGACCTGCGGTCGTTTCTCTATTCAGACAATCACGATTTTCTTCCTTGGATTTTAACACTACAAAAATGATTTTCACGCGTTTCGATATATCGACCAGCGTGGTTGTATCGACTTATCTTTCAATTAATTTATTTTCCGTAACGAATAAATTGTCAAGAAATAAGACGATGCCAACACGCTTTATACCGATATCTAGAATGTGTGAAAAAATCATTGCCATAGAACAATAGGGAGAGAATTATTTGAGATTGCTGCTTCCGTTCCCGAACTTCAGCGTTGGTTATGAAGTCAAACCCCCTAATGCCTAGTATCCTTCTCAGACACTTGTTTTCAAAACTCAACTTTTCGAGCTTTTATGAGGTGCCAGGATTCACATCCATAAAAGAGTACCGGCACAATGCAGGAGTTTTTTTCGACCGAGTATAAACAAAATGCCGCCTTTATAACTCCTGCATCACACCTGTTCTTCTCTATGGCTGCGAATCGTGGCACCTAACTAGGGCCCAAGACAGCAGAATACTAAGTTTTGAGAATAGGTGTCTTAGAAGAATTTTAGGTGTGCGGTGGTTTGACTTTGTAAGGAACACAGAGGTGAGGCAACGGACACAGCAACCCTTGGTATCTACTGTCATCCGGCGAAGGCGTTTCGGCTGGCTAGGCCATATACTACGTATGCCTCCCGAGAGCCTTAACCATGCTTGCCTATTTTACAAGGCATCAGGTTCTCGGCGTCCCGGTCGTCCACTGTTGACAATTCGTCGGCAGTTTGCGTCAGAGCTGCGGGACGTGGACTTGACTTGGGAGGATGCGCGGGAGCTGGCGGCCGATCGCTTGGCCTGGAGGCAGTTTGTGGATTCCATATGCTCCACATAGGGAGCGGATATGGTATAATGAAATAATGGAATAAACTGGAATTCCAGACAGCACGCATCGTGTTAAAGGTTGCTCCAGCAGTTCCTAGACGGATTGCGAGTTCCTGTGCGTGCTGCCATATTCAGTTATATGAACGCCTAAGTATCTGAAGCCGTCAACTCTTTCGATCCTCTACCCATTGTTGTAAAGAGGATAGTCGGGTCAAGATAGGTAATCTTCAGTCGCCCATTTAAAGTGTAAGCACTTTCACTTTGCATTTCCTTAAAAAATTATTTAATTTAAAAAATAACTGAATCTATAGATTTGTTCTTTATCATGCTTACTCATTGTAAACGTAGTTTAATTTTACGTAACATATAAACTAATACAGTTATACTTTTTATTTTCAAAAATGTATAATTTTCAAGTTATTTATTTTAAGGGATGTGTAGTACATAATTACAATAAACAATTTAATCTTTATTCCATAATTTATTTGTACAAACATTAACAAAGTACAAACTGTAATTAACTAAATAACATTTTAATTAAATAAATATTGTAATGTATAACACTGTTTTCTAAGCAAACAATCTCGGGTGCGTATGCGAAATCTACAAAAAAACTTTAACATATTTTTTATAATACATAAATACAAAAATAAATAAATAAAAAATATAACGTATTATTGAAACTCTTGGAGTAACCTAAACAAAAATATAAATCTACATCAAGCTATGACACGTATATTTTGTGATATAAGGAATGAAACCTACAGCTTCAAACTTCTTACATTTTATTAATGTCTTCGGTAACGAAAAAATATACCTATAATGTATAATATCTACATTTCTAATACAAAAGTATAACACTTACTTTATACCTTAATTTTCTATAAAAACGCCTTCATAGAGTAAGGCATAATGTTATAATATTTAGAAAGGAATGGTTGCATTATGGAAGTTTTGTAGGAAGAAAATACCTACCAATCAAATGTAAAAAAAAACTCTACTGATTACGTTCGATCTAAGTTCTAAACTAAACACGAGATTTCAGATAACTAAAAATAATACCGGCATAGGATGATTCTAGAATCAGAAACGAAATACTATTGGTTACGTTTGATATAAGCTCTAAGCAAAACATGATATTACAAAGTATGTATAGAATGAGTCAGATAATACAACTAATTACTTTTCATCTTGGTTCTAAGCGAAACGTGAAACCTGTATTGGTACTGGAGTGAATCTAAAGTTTGATGTACAATACCACTGATTACGTTTGATCTAAAATCTAAGCAAAACATGATATTACAAAGTATGTATAGAATGATTCAGATAATACCACTGATTACTTTTCATCTTAGCTCTAAGCAAAACGTGAAACTTGTATTGGTACTGGAGTGAATCTAAAGTTTGATGTACAATACCACTGATTACGTTTGATCTAAAATCTAAGCAAACATGATACCTGAATATAATGAATCCAGAATTTGGTGCAAAATACCACTAATTATAGCGCACTTTATACGGGGCAGAAAAAGGCATTTATATTTTTAGGTGCGATCCTTAGTTATTATTGTATGTTTGCATACAAGAAATTGTCAATTTGCTAATAATGTAAATATGTTATTTGTTTTTTATGTTTTTTAAAGCATTCACTATACTTATCAATATCTACTTTAACTTTTACATAAAAAAATATTAACCGTCAGGTCAGCCAAATGTTACGGCGACCATTCAATATTCCATACAGTTTTCGCTTTATACGGGACAGTTTGCATACTGCACAAGAAACTGTTTAGTTATCTGACCCATATAAAGTTAGCTTAAGTTTGATCTAAGATCTAGACAAAAAATAAAAATTTCGCTAACTTAAAAAAACATCTACTAAGAAAATTCACGGTTAAATAATTTAACAATTCATGTATTTATCCAGATTTGTAGCCATGGCTTTTGCCCCCATGATGTCCTCCCTTCTTCCCATAGTCGGTATGGTGGGCATGGTGTTTGTCGTAGCCCTGTTCGCTCTTGTGGGATTTGTGATCCTGGTCAGCGTGGCCCTTCTGATGATGGCCCTTCTTGCCCGAATGGTCCTCGTGCTTGGAGCTGTCATGATGACCTTTCTTGACCTTGCCACCATCCTTGGAACCGTGCTTGGCGTGGAAGTCTCCGTATCTGGCGTGGGCTCCGCTTTTGTGATAATCGTCGTAGAATTTGTGTTCCTTGTGGGACTCGTCCTTTTGATACTTGTTGTGGTAGCCTGAAAAAAAATTGCGTTGGGAGAATCAGGACTGAGTGTTATGGTTATCTGGGTTATCATGACTATGCTGATGTGTCCGATATATTTGGTGTTGGATCCGTATTTTCGTACAATGTTTTTCTTTTGAAACATTTTTTGAATTTACCTATATCTAACTAAGAATTAATAAAAAAAAAGAAAAAAAGGAAAATGAAGAATTTAATAAACGTGTATGTATACCAGGTGTTTCTTTTAAACTGAGACGATCAAATATCTCGAAAAATAGCCACTCTACGGAAAAAATGTCCATAATCAAAATTTAATCATACCGCAGGGGAAATACATTAGTGTTAAAATTAGTAGCCCTCACCCCTCCATGTAGGTGGGGCGGGGGGTAACTTTGAAACTAAGATAGGAACACCTATTTTTCATTGCAGATTCGGATTCTACGGCTAAAAATACGTGGGATTTAACTGAAACAAATAAAAATACTAATAATAAAATTTTAAAAAGGTTCATAACACCTGTTTTAGTTTTAAGTTCCATAAATATTATAGTGTATACGGGGTAGACGGGTCACATGCGCAAACACACCCCCTCCACTTTCAATTTATGAAGGTAAGATGATCAGTCACAGAATTTGTATAAATTTATTCATAAACAAAAAAACATTTTGTACTTTTAAAGAATGTTCTATTTGTTTCATTGTGTACCTATTACTTAAATGAATTTCGTAAAAGACCGCCGTCTTCGTAGCGCCATTTATAAATAAATAAATAAATCATGCCTTGTTTTTGGGTTTTGTGCTGTCGATTTTGGAGCTCGTTGAGTCCGTTTTCTGAGCTGATGTGTAAGTATGATTTTATGTGTGAGTTAAGAATAAGAGGAAATAATTTTTTTATATTTATATACCTATACATATTATTATGTATTTACCTTTGGTGTTGTGTCCTCTTTTATGTCCCTTTTCCTCCTCGAACTTTCCCCCCTTCTTCCCATGGGCCGCCTCATGGTGTTCCCCTTGGTGACTGGCTGAGTCATGGCTGTTGTGTTTCTTGCCACCATGTTCGTCATAGTGCTTGGCGTGCTTCTCGTGCCCATGGCTTCCCCTTTTTCCATGATCGTTATGGTGGACAGATTTGTAGCCTTTGTCAGCCTGGAAAAAATAAATATTTAATATGGAAACTGAATTTTTTCTCTTAAATAAATACGCAGGTATTATTAAAAGTCGCATCTAAATAATGCACCGATGTTGTTTGTAAATTTTTCTCTTAATTTTAATTTTAAGTACTTACGTCGGTAGGGTAAAAAGTCGCACCTAAACGCACCGCTTTAGAATGAAACAAAGTGCATGTAAGATATTTAAAATGCACTGTTTTATGGCATGTCTTGTTTTACATATTCCTAAAGGCCATAAAGCCTGATTTTTAAATATATTTTGAAATCAAACTTAGGAAATATTTTGATATTACTGGAAATCGAACGGGTATCTACATTTTTTAAGAAGATGAATATATTTTTATTGTTTGGTATGTTAAATTTGGAAAAAAAACTTTAAAACTAAAAAATTAATACCGTTTTTTGGTTAATATCATACTAATAAAAATTCAGAAAAAATCAACGTGAAATAATCGAGTTTGAGATATAATTATTTATTAATATCTACAATAAACAATTCATTTAAATAAATAACTTACATATCCAGGCAGAATGTTTTCATTTAAAAAAAAACATACGAATAGCGTTAAATGTTTATATTGTTCTAATCGCAATGGCATATTAGTGAAATTGCAAAGCAAAACATGAAAGGAAGTCATCTTTAGAAACATAATAGGTACCTCTATAAGTCTATAATGTTCTACATAGTATAATATTACGTACACAATACTCATAACAACTGCGGATACTAAAGATTAATGCCAATAATGATAAGTGTTGTGAATGGATCGTATCGAATTGGTACAGGATGAGCGACGTTGTCAGTAAACTAGGCTAATTAATTATTTTAAAAATTCAAACTGGTACAGCTACCAAGCTACCATAAAACATTTTCATGCTAATTACTCGCTTTTATTCGTTCATATGGCGGGAAAAACAAGTGTCTACAATGTCATTACGTGACTTTAGTGAAAAAATTTTATAACTCCTAAAAACATATCATAATCTTTATCGTACATAATTTACAAATTAATTTCAATATTTAGAAACGATATCTTAATTTCGATAGATTTCATAGCGAAAACTGCAGCTCGCTTAATTAATATTGAATGCAGTCATTGCGCAACAAGTAATCAACTATCTGGTGGGGCTCAATGCGAAAGTTTTCTTAGGAGACCGGAAATATTATAAATCACTTCTCGTACACTTTTTATTTCCGATGCTAGTGTTTCGAGTAGCAGTTAAACATCGAAAGTCGCGCGAAATGATTGAGTAAAATTGATGAATAATAAATGAATTCTGCCTAAACCGCAGTAAAAGAAAATATTTATTTGGCCTAACTGTACCTATAGGGCTAATGTTGGTAAAATTTCCTGTATTGCCAATACCATCGGCCCTCTTGGTCAACTTGAACCGTGAGTGTTCTTGTTTTTTCTGTGGGTTTAAGCTCTATCCGGTAGTATTGTACATTTCATGTTTGTAGAATTACCTTGTTTCCGTGACCATCCTTGTGCGCTTGGTGGTGGCTGTGGCCCCTTCCATCCGCCTGGTGATGGCCGTGGTGGGAGTGGTGGCCCGTCTTGGAGGCTGCGGGGGAGTGGTCCACATAACGCGCCAGCGGCGGCGCCCCCGCGTGGTTCGCCACCCTCACATACTGCACCCCGTCGTGGAACAATATGGTGGGAGGAGAGGCCTTGGCTTCCGATACCAGCGGCTCCTCGTCCTCCGATACCTTGCGTCGCGAGATGGGTGGTTCGGTTCGTACGCTTGATCATCGCCGTACCGATGGTTTTTCAACCTGATTTCAGATCGATAATCCGTGCTGCGACTTTTTCTAGATTTGCCCTTTTTGGAGAATTTCTCTTCAGATTCCTCGGAATACGTTTCGTCGTAAGGAGATTCATCGCCTTCTTCTACAAGTATCTCTTCGGCGTTCCAGTCTTGTTCTTTCTCGTACTCGTTTTCTTTCTTTTCTTCTAGTTCAATTTCTCTTCTCGCGCGAGTCCCCGTGTCCCTCTTCTTCCTGGTGTAGTACTCCGCCCCTTCGTCCTCGTAAGAGTCCGCGTGAGGGGTTGCGTCATCTACAAACTCCGAGTACTGATTTTCGGTTTCGAAAAATTCCACATCAGAATTTCCACGATCGTTGAACTCACCATCCGCGGAGTATTTGGCAACGCCATGGCCCAGAAACGCGACGAGGAAAATCGTCAGTTGACACAAAACTTTCACTGTTACATTCATTTCACGATTGATCGACCACGGCTCATGCAAGAGTTAAGTTGAAACTGAATATATAATTTGCTTTTGTAAGTATTTATATCGTAAATCGCTCCAAATTACCACTTCTCCTCCACTCGTACTTGAAAAAACTTGAGATTTCACAAATTTACCTCATTATACTGTTTATTTACTTTGTGAATATTCCCGGCTTATCATTGGATGGCTGTAAAACAACAATATTGTATTTTTATATCACATTCCAGTTACAAAGTAAACTGCAAATATTTGAAAATGCATTTCGCAGGTGCATCAAAAATATGACAGCCAAATTTGATTAAAACGTCACATGCTGCTACGCCACATATCACTCTAAAGGTTAAAAATACACAATATATATATTTTAAATGTCTAATTCATATTATTTTTTAATAGAATACGGAAACGACTCCCAGATGAATTCTATTCTCGAATTAATGAACGTGTAAACTAATATTAGTAACGCGAGTATTGGTGTAGGTTGAGAACATTGATGTAACGCACGAATGATTTCCAAATTAAGGTAACATAGAGAAACAATATCACAAAACTATAATTTTAGCTCTTTTAAAGGTAAATTAATTTATTTCGCCACTTTATTCACTCTACATACTGTACAAACGATAGCAAATGCAACAAAAATAATCACAGTATCGTTCTGGGATTTTAATGAAAGAGTGCCGAAATGCAATGTTACAAAAAAGGCTATCGCGGTTAGTATCTTTTAGGTAATTATTTTAACTTTTTTGTTTGAATGGAACGATTAGCAATTGAACGCAAAACACTCCTACAAAGCATGTTATCGCCAAATACAATAATAAATCAATTGATTTTAAAGAAGTTAATGGTTATTTAATATTTTTTATTTATCGCAAATGTATACCTACCTATTTATTTAAGGTTATATAGTTGTATGACATTTTTAACTGTCAAATCGTATTACAAATTACCTAAAAAAAAACGAGTTTCTATAGTAACTTTGGAGTGAGCTGTAAACATATTATTTTTGATCAAATTAATCTGTCTAAAAGGTCTTTTATTGAATGAATTTTTAAACGGTAAAACATAAAGAAATTTAAATGAAATTACATGATCAATTCATGCACTATTTATGTTGATAGATATTGACCGTAGGGGGTCAACATGAAATATTTATTTACATGTGATTTTCATATATGATACCTTGGACTGGTGCTGAAGCGTTAGACTTATCAACCAACCTTCATGTAATAAAAATGATCCAGATACACTGCACTTGGTATACCAATGCAGTAACGTATGTACCATCAGGTGTGGATATGGGAAATCAGTAATAATAGTTTTGTAAGTACCTATTACCTACATGCCTCCAGATATGTATTTATTTAGGTATTTACATAAAAAATTACAATATGGTAAAATATATATATTATATTTTAAACGTAAAAAAAAATATTTTATACGCTCTTGAATATTCACAAATTTATTATAGTATCAAGATTCACTATACTTGGTGCATCAACGCACTGCCCTATGTACCGTTGGGTGCGGATAAGGGAAAGTAGTTTTAATATTATAATAATATAAATGTAATCAATCTGAAAACGCATTTCGCATCAAAATAATAAATTAATAAGCATATAAAATTTTCAATGAGATATACCTTACCAAATAATAAACACACCATAGAGTACCTACCTACTTTTTTATTGCTGCACTACATTATAAAAATACTCAGGCGAATTAAGAAGCTGGATTGCTGTATTTTACGAAATTATTTGGGTATTTATACCCTTGAAATAAGACATTAGTATAATTTAGTTTCTTATCAGAATGACGATAATAATTCATCTTGTGCATGTGCATTGCAGTCTACTATTCTATGTACCTACGTATGTACTCATTCAACGGTATTTTGGTTAAAATTAATAAACGTAGGAATAATCAATTTAACCGAAGACATTTAGGCGGAATAAAGTTATTTTGATGCAATAGATTGAGGCGTTTTAAAACTGTGGGCATGATTTTGAATTTAGTGAATATTGACTAAATTTAAAATAGTGCCCACTTTAAAAAAAAGGAAAATTCTCTCTTCTAAGTAAATTTATTTTTTCAAGCACCTGCAAACCTACCTGTAAAATTCTGCCTTTGTTTGACTTCCAAGAAATTTTCAGGTTCGATCCAGCAATGCAATATTTAATACATGCAAATTTTATAGTGCGTTTTATTATTAAAATTAGATCATCTAGGTCAAAAGGTTCTTACCTTTAAATTGCATCTACTTCTTGCATATCAAAATTTTAGTATTCGCCTACCTATATCTTCTATGACTGTAAACATAAATCTTTACCGAAATTATAAGGAATAATATTTTTTTTGGGAACCTAACCCATTCCCAAGGATGAGGAGTTTTTCTCCACACAATCCAGCCTTATTTTGAATTCATTTGAATTGTC
>JAGVSP010000794.1:0-67475 GCA_022494985.1 Micrasema minimum
GAAAAATAATGATGAAGTTAGACTGAATGCTGTTGAAATACGATCTCTCAGGCGAATGTGTGGTAAGACTCTATGTATGATAGATGTACAAATGTCGAAATTAGAGCAGAGTGAATAAAGGGCTTTTACGATGGTTTGGTCATGTGGAGCGAACGAGTGATGAAAGAACGGCTAAAAGAAGTTTAAATGCAAGTATGCCTGGATGTAGAAGCCGAGAAAAGGCGAGAAAGACATGGCATGACCAAGTACGACAAGTACTTGAAAGTGGACATGTGAAAAGTCGGAATAATCGGCGTATGTGCATGAGAAGATGTATGAATGTAGAGGAAGCAAAGGAAGTCTGTCAGGTCAGAGTGGTATGGCGTTCTATCCTATCTGCCTACTCCTACGGGGAAATGGCGTGATGGTTAGTTAGTTAGTTTGGATTTAGTAACTATTTTTTTGCTTTAAAAAAACTATGACGCTGGACTCACGATACGGAGGTTCTGAGTTCGATAAATAAATAAATTTCAGCTATTTTTAAATAGATTTTAGTATATGCATAAGTAATATTATAATAATATTGTTGATATACATAATGATTTCCGATAAATTGGACTTCGATTCCCTTTATGTATAATAAAAATTATTTTTTTTTTTTTTTATTTTAACCACCTCAACAGGCCAGGAAGCCCAATTACAGAGGGGAATAACGTCACAAACACCCAGGCTTGAAAAAAACTTTTAATTTTAGTTTTTCTCATCGGAAAATCGAATCCGGAACCTCTGTATTATGAGTCTAGCATCTTAGCCTCTAGCATCTTAGCACGCTACGGTCGCCGCCAAAAGAAAAAAAATCATGCTATAAATAAAATAAAAATATAAATCCATTCCCCATTAATTTATGACATGAAAAAGATGCGTACCAAAGCTGGAGAAATTCATGTTTTGCCCTATTTTTTACGGAACAGTAAGATTATAAGATTATAAGCTGGCATACTAATTCCCTGGATTTAATGTACTCTTTAATTACCAATTATTTTTATTGTTATGTAATGTGATAATTGAAGGTAATTAAAATCTTGGTAATTGAAAAAATACCCAAAATGAGGGCTTCCCGTTATTTTTTTCTCCGTAGAATTCATAACTTTTTTCGAAAATCGGCTACGATATTTCCCCACAAAATAGTTTGAATAAGGTTTATGTGATAGGCTGTCAACAAATCATCAAAATGCCTAAATTTCAGTGGAGCCTTACAAAACAAAACGTACAAAACCAAAGTAAAAAGCGAAAAAAATATAGCATTTATTTTAGATCCGATGTTTTTATTTTATTGTACCTAGATACAGTTATACCTAGTAATGGCATTATCCTATTTTCGAACAAAGTGTTTTAAGCTTTAGACACAAAAAGCCATTTAGATTTATTGGTAATTTCCTTTCAATGATAAGATTGAATAATATAATTAGATGTTTGAATTAATGTTTCTCTCGAGAGTAATTCTTCAATTTATATGCGAAAGGCTTCAGAGTTTTGCTAAACAATAAGCCGCTACAAATTACTGTAAATCCTAGTAAGAAAAATTGTGTCGAATTAGCTTTAATGGAGATTACGTATATTTTAGCAGGTTTTAAAAAAATAGATAGGCACTTCAACCCAAAGAAACATAAATAGATGTACTGAGTAGTACCATGCGTATTTCAAAGTCAGCACGACATAAAATCAAAATCTCACTTCTTAAGTACAATATAATGGATTAAATGAATGTATAATAATAAAAAAATATTTGCATTATAATATATTGAATTATTCTAACATTCTAAGCCTACAGTGTTAAGAATTATTTTTCATGTTTAAATTTTAACTAACTAACTAACTAACCATCACGCATTTCCCCGTAGGGGGGTAGGCAGAGAGGGTAGAAAGCCATACCACTCTGTCCTGACAGACTTCCTTTGCTTCCTCTACATTCATACATCTTCTCATGCACATACGCCGGTTATTCCAACTTTTCACATGTCCACTTTCAAGTACTTGACGTACTTGGTCATGCCATCTCGGCCTTCCGCGGCTTCTACATCCAGGCACACTTGCATTTAAACTTCTTTTAGCCGTTCTTTCATCACTCATTCGCTCCACATGTGGTTTGGTAACCATCGTAAAAGCCCTTTCTTAATTTTGTCGATAATGCTTACCTCAGCCTTGTACTCTGCTCTAATTTTGACATTTGTACACCATACATAGTCTTACCACACATTCGCCTGAGAGATCGCATTTCAACAGCATTCAGTCTACTTTCATCCTTCTTTTTACCAACACCACGCTTCACTACCATACATAAGGGTTGGTACCAGAACTCCGTTGTGTACTGCCAATTTTGCTTCTTTCGATAAGTTCTTATTTGCCACTATCGATTTCAAGGCACCATTAACTCTGTTTCCGGCACTAATCCTCTTAATGTCCTTATCCACATTTCCGTCTCTTGTAAACATACTTCCCAAATATACAAATTCTTCAACCTGCTTCAATCTGTCTCCATTTACTATAATATTACATACGGTTATATTCACGTTTCTTTCAAAAACCATCACATTTGACTTTTCCACATTCATTAACAAATCACTCTCCTTGCACACATTGAAAACCTTAGTGAACAAGGACTGCAGCTCCTCTTCGCTATCAGCAAGAAGCACTGCGCTATCAGCGTACAAAAAGCAACTGACAGTTAGATCACTCATTTTGCTCCCACATCCATACTTTTCAATTCTTTTATGCATTTATCTATGTATAAGTTGAACAACCATGGTGACATCACACATCCCTGTTTGACTCCTTTGGGGATGTCAAACCACAATGTGAATGACCCATTTGTAATATGACGTAATCAATGCATCTCGTCATCAGGAGATATACAGCAGATAATCTGAGGAAAGGCAGTCAGAGGAAAACCGACACCTCGATGGAGATGTCCTTGGTGGTCTCCGTCAGGCAGCAGAGGGTGCTGTCCCAGGCCAGGCCGATATATACAATATACATGGGTGTGTCGGTAATTCCTTTTCGGTGTTTGTAACGTAACAGAAGTCATGAGTATGAAATGATATGATATGATACATGTGTTTTTTTTTCTACTGACATCAAACGAGGACAAAAAGCCGCTGAAAGTCATCGTTTGCTGGTAAAGACTTGCAGTGAGCATGCTCCAACCATAAGAACAGGAGAAACGTGGTTTTGACAATTTAAATGTAGTAATTTCAACATTCAAGGCAAAGAACGTCCTGGTAAGCAAAAAAGTAAGTAAAAAATCTTTGAAGATGCGGAATTGCAATAGTTATTGGATGAAGACCCAAAACAAACTAAAAAACAGTTGACAGAAACGTTATATGTGAGCCGAGTAGCAATTTGTGAACGATTACAAGCGATGGCAAAGATCCAAAAGATTGGAAAATGGGTGCCACACATTGACTCAAAGACGTAATAAGATGATTTTTTAGCATGGCAACGCGCCGCCTCATACAGCAAAACCAGCCAAAGTTTTTCGATGGGAAGTTTTATTGCACCTGCCGTACACTCCAGACCTGGCTCCATCCGACTACCACCTTTTCGCATCAGAGTAATCATCATAAGTAACGTGTTTTCTTTAGCGAAAAAACCGGAAAAGGATTACCGACACGCCGGTAAATGCCTATTTATAGTCGATATAATTACCGTTAGCGTGCCACCGTCTAAGCGGGTTGACGATGGCAAAAAACCTGTCTGCAGACAGAGCGGTGAGGGTGAAGACCGACACCCCGATGGAGACGTCCTTGATGGTCTCCGACAGGCGACAAAGGGCGCTGCCCCACGGCCAGGACTCCACCGTGTACACAGTGGACGTGAAGGGCAGGCTCGTCGTGATCACCAGCAGGTCCGCCAGTGCCAGGGACAGAATGTATCTGGAAATTAATGTATTGAAACATTATTTAGCTGTCTCGAGATTAAGATGCTTGGGGCTGATAGGGGCGAGTGGAGAGATAGAGTGCTTTGTACATACCAATCATAGAAAAATAATAAATCATTCAGTTATCAAGAAACTAAGAAGTTGGAAGGTAACATGCAAATGGAGATATCGAGTGATATACGGGACAGTTTACTACACAGTTTCCTGTGCAGTCTGAAAACTGTCCCATATAAAGATAAAACTGGATGAAAAACTGTGTGCTAGTGTCGGATTCTCACTGTGCGCTAATTTCACACAGTTTCGGCGCGCGCATCACCCGCGGCGATTACGACAGAATAATACGTACTATAATATTCAATAATAGGTAATATTACAAATAAACTTCGGTAAACTTTTATGATAGCGAATATGAATATAATGTAATAAATAATATGAACTGAAATCCTAGATCGAAATTCAAAATATCGAATAACGACTATTTGACTGATGAGTAATGTTGCCAAATTGTAAAATCGGTAGAAGTTACTAAAGTTATTTATAATATGTTGAATTTATCTGCGCTTATAATTGCATATAATGAATGATTTAAAATTAAAATGACTTCAAAATCGATAAATCGGTTGTTCATTTTCAGTAGATTCGATAAATCTCCACAAAATCGATAGATCTTCAAAAAATCGATAAGATAGGCGACGATAGAGATTATTAGTATGGCAACATTTATGGCAACACCGACTGTGTCTACTATTTGTTTAGATGGTCCGACTGTCGCGTTCTGCGCATGCCTACAGACAGTAAACTGTGCCGTGTAAAGGTGAAATTCACATCGCGCAGTTTTTATTGGTCAGAAAACGGTACAAGAAACTGTGTAGTTTTCTGAACAAGAAACTGCACAGTAAACTGTCCGTATAAAGTGGGATTAAGGGAGTCCTAGGATTGGGAAGATTAATTTGCGGTTTTGCTGTCCGCCTCGTGGTGTTGTTAATCGCTGGACTGCCATGCATGAGATCATGGGTATAAATCCCGACGAGGTCAATATAAATTTTTTAAGGAATTTTAGAAAATGTTTTTTTTGTTGCTATAAATAACCGTTTTGAGAAATCTATTTTTTAACATTTTACACTTGACGACAGCGTTTTTTCAATAATTTTCAGCAGAGTGAGCAGCGCTGCTTCATTAAGTAATCAAATATTAATCATTTTTAGGGATATTTAATCAACCTTATTTCCTTATAATTTTTATTATCAATGGAATGTCAAAAACGTCTTATCAAAATAATAGAATATTTCTGTAATGTAGCAAACGACATCCGTAGATATTTACTTATTAATTAGGCACTCAACAGTACCCAATCGATTTAAACATTTATTCACTAATTATTTAATAGAAATACTACTTATGTAATTACTCAATAACTAAAAGTGTATTCTAGGCTGACCACTGTTTTGCTACATTTGAAATACATATGGTTTTAGTTCTTTAACCGAGTTCTCAAAGCATATATTTTACATGAAGCATTAATAACAGTGGTCGATGAAATACGGGTAGTATCGATTACAATAATAATACTACTACTTTCCCTTATACGCACCCAATGATGCATAGGGCACTGCATCGGTACACCAAGTGCAGTGTATCTTGATCATTTTATTACACGAAGAAAGGATGATCAGTCTTACGCTTCAGTACCAGTCCAAGGTATCCCACAAGAAATATTAGTATGAAAATATTTCATGTTGACCCCCTACGGGAATCTAACCCGCTACCTCACTCACCTGCACGATAGCCGAATGCGCTACCACTATGCTACGAGGCGTGCAATAATAATATTTTATCTAAAACATATTATATATTAATTGACACTCAATGGGGATCAATATGAAATATTAATTTCAATGTGATTTCACGTAAAAATATTATTAGATACCTTGGAAAAATTTCTTTAGCATAAATACGAATATTATAGTTGCATAATACAGAGTTTAAAAGAATTAGGTATCAAATGATTTTGTTGGCCCAAAATACATGCCATGCTAACTCATTTGGTCCACTTTAATGTCTTAACTTTACGTGAACTCTCTACACCTTTTGGATATAATATTTTAGATTTATTTATTTATGTTCCGGTCAAATGTTACTAAAATCTACCTTCCCCTCCACCAAAGTTGGCCAAATTACTATGGGCCGCTGTAAAATTTAATATTTATTTAAGGTGTAACAGCATACATATTATACAAATATAAATGTATGTAAATACTGGTTCTGAAGCGTAAGACATCTTGAGTTCATGTAACAAATGATCGAGATTCACTGCACTTGGTGTACGAATGCAGTGTCTTATGCACCATTGGGTGCGGATACGGAAAAAAGTATATTATCAAAAGTCGTATAATATTATTGTTAGACAAATAAAGAAAGAACTGTTAGTTGACAAATTAACAGCTCTTTATTTATTTGCCTAACAATTAAAACATGTCTTTCAATTCAATCGTGTTTCTTTTATATAGTACATATCTTTATAGAGAAACGCGTGTGCTTCTCTATGTGAGTAAATTTTGCCAATACTCAATGCAATCAATTTTACCAATACATGACGAATAGATTTTTTTAGTCTGTATTGAGGTAAGTTGAGAATATAATTTTGAGATAAAATGATGAAGAATACATAAGCGACGTGAAGCGTGGACTCTCTCCATTAAGATAAATGCTCTCAACATCACACCTGCTGCTTCTATAAAGATAGTTAGAAAACTTGAAAAACACCTTAAAATAATAATTATCTTAAAAAGGTTATTTATTTGTTGGAAATATTTCACTGAGTGTAAAATAAAACGGAATATCAAACCGATATCAACAACCAAAAATACTTTTCATTCAAAATGTTCCGAGTTACTTCCTAATTCATTTACTTCATTTTTATTTTTTGGAATTGACTCCGAAGGAAATTTTTTAGTACAGAAATTATGGAAAGGCAATTAATGTTTTACCAATGCCTGAATATTTGACATCGGTACGCTTTCTGATTTTTCCTAAATGTAAAAGTACTTCCAAAGCATTTAAAATTAATTTCGTACTAAATACCTTCTTTATTAAGAGTATTTATTAATATTTTAATTAAAACTGTTTTAAATGTACAAAGAAATGTACATGCTGAGATTTCTTGAAGATTCTTTCAAAAATGACTTTGATGTAATAAATTGGTTAAAATATCAGCGTTAGAATGATCAAACGATAAAAATATTGGTAAGTGGAACCATTTCATATCAATCGTATTGAATTTCTTGATAAATAAAACCTAAAAAATAGGAAAATCTGACAATAGGCTTTAGTAGGTACCCTAATGGATGTTTTTGCAATGAGTATTCTGAATTATATCAAATGAGAACCGATCTACCTACGTAGTACGTACCTATCTCCAAAATTTAAATTTATAGTAAGTCATTACCTTCTTATCTACCCACTTTATTCATTTTTTTATATGGAAACTACACGTGGAACGTGGATTGTTTGATGAAATCGAAAATGATTTAAATATTATCGGATACAATATTTTTCTGAACATTATAATAAATAAACTCAGACAATCTTTGCGAGATACCTAAACTATTTATAAACTAAAGCTGGCGTTTCAACAGATCTTTTTCAATTTGCATAAAATGATCGACTTGCTGATAAAGCTTTTCAAGCTGTTATTACTTTCAACAAAGTGAAAAACGAAAAAAGAATGTTTCATTTTCTTGAAAATTTTTTTTTTTTTTTTTTTTAAATTGTAAAACAAAATAGGTACTGTGAAGTTAATTACATATCATTAATTATGCTGAAAAAACTAATTGAATTCAAAAAACAATTAAGAAAAGAAGATGGATGCAATATTCACGCTGTTTTCCTAATGATTTAACTTGTAAATTATAATATTTTACGCAAAAGTTATAGCCGAAGGGATGAGATTTTATAATATTTATAATAAGTTGTACACGCGCTTTTCAAACTATTTTTGGATTGATTAGAATGAATAATGATCTTTTTAACTATTTTAAACCGTTTTGTTACTTATAATTATTTTATTTTGATGAAAAAGCCCTTATTATTACTAATTTCACGCCTGTGTTTGATTTTATCATTGCGATTAATATTTGTTTTAATTCTTGCAGCATCTAAACCACTTGTTTTTATGTATTTAAAAAAAAGGTTACCGGTTGCTTTCTTATGGTATAACCACTCCCCACTTTTAAATGGTCGGAAATAACTATGTCAGAAAGTAGCATACAATAGTGATAACAAAGCGGGATTCGATCGTGGAGATCCGTAAATATATTTTGTTTTGTATCATGAATAAATGAGTTTTCAAAGGTATTTACTTGAATTGCGTTCATCAAAACATAATTTAAAGTCACTATAAAAATACAAGAAAAAAATATAAAAATAATTGCTATATTAACAGAGAACAGAAAGAAAGTTGCAGAAAGTAAAGTTATATACGAGTTTGTCTAGGCGTTTACAGGGCTTATTTTACAGTATTCCTTATTCCGCCTGTCATGTGATAACCATAGACATCCATAAACTTTTAAAACTTGTTAAGATTTTTTTTATTACAATTTTTTTTTTCATAAGAAAAATTTTTGTTTACAAAGAAATACATAATCACACATATACATTAGAAAAAGTAAACAAAAATCCCACCAAGGCATAGCCTGTTTGTGGGTATACTGTGAAAGTAAATGTGAATGTGTTCACACTCTTTCAAGCAGCATGCACGAGGCAAAAGAGAAAAAGATAATTAAAAAATACAAGATACAAGAAGAAGAAGAAGGGAAATAATTATAAAATATAAAATAAAAAATAAAAAATAACGGAGTTTATGTTATTGTTATGGTCTTTATAGTAAGAATGATTCTACCTTTACACTATGTATCGAACTTGAATAGCAATTTTACAAATAATGTTCAATATCTGATATTCATATTCCTCTCCAGAGCATTTTTGTCTCTTTTGAAATATCCATGATTATTATGATTGATGTAACTTCATAATGGTCAAATCCTGTATTTGTGTACAACAAAGATTGGAATGCATTCAAAATATAATTTACAGCGTTAAATAAATGTTGGACTACTCACATGTTTGGGATGTTCCTCATGGCCCTATGTCTGATGAAGACCACTACCAGAGTTCCATTCCCCAGGACTCCGATGACGAAGATAATGGCGAACACCACTGGGACAATGTAAGTCTCCGGCCTCTCGGAGTAAGGGGTGTAGTCCACGCTGAAGGCCAGAGAGTCATTATATTCGTCCGAACGCTTCTTCCAACCGAGGAGCTCTGAGCTTGATGAGAATGCCGAATCGAATGTGGTAATGTTCTCACTTGAATAATTCATTATTGCAAGAGGATCACACTTGATCACTAACTTTTTTGTTGTAACTTTCACATTTTTCACTGTTAATACTTGTTATGTTGGGGTATTTTCAAACTGTTGAACTCCTAGTATAAACCTACTAAATACGTCTTAGGTCGAACTGCAGGTGAAACAGCTGTCACTAAGTTAAAGTATATAGGTACCTAAATAGAATAAAAAAATCTAGTTAGGTTTTAGAAATATAACATGGAGTTCTTATCAAATAAATGCCAACTCAATCAACAAAATACGATATGAAATTAATTATTATATACATAAAACATTTTTTTGTAAATGTTGATTTTGTTTCATATCAAACCGCGTTACATATCGCTTTGAAAACACTTCGCCAATTAACTTGCGGTTAACAGATAGCTACCTGTTTTGTATAAAATTATATTATTTTTTTCATTTACATCTTACATTACGTACGTAATCACAGTTATTATTTTTACAAAAGATGGCGACTCATATGTTTTTATATATAAATATTATGTGTTTTTTTTCTATAAATTATACTTAACAATTTTGTTTGATTAAATTATCGTTATAAAATGGAAATTATCACAGATAATACATTGTATTATCATGACTGGAATCAATGGCGTCATAAAGATCTAGTATACCTCATTCATTGTAGCCTAGTGAGCAATCCACTTCACCACGAGACGAATCAAACGTGGTACAAAGGGTACCACTATGAAGGAAATATATAACAAGCAGAAAATGAGATATTGATGTTGAAAATGGAGAAGGGGTAAAATAATTAAGCTACGTAAAGAGGGATAGTAAAATATGAACACCCGAGTTAAGCCACTAATAGTTTATTGACAAACATTACCTCGTTATAGTTAATGCTTAATAAACAACAAGTACCTACATAACTTGCTAATTTATGTATTACCTGCACTCCGTAGAGTTTTAAGTCAGTGTCACAAAAGTTATACTAATGTACTACTTAAAGTCATAGTGACTAAAAGTTTTATTACACATTAAGTATACGTAATTTTTTATATACACATGAATATTTCATGTGTCAAGCGTAAGACTGATTATCTTACCTTCATGTAATAAAATGATCAAAATTCACTGCACATGGTGTACCAATGCAGTGTCCTATGCACCAATGGGTACGGATAAAGGAAAGTAGTAATAGTAGTAGTAATTTAAACGTCCCCCGTACATGTATATTCAATGTATTTTCTGCTGTACCCCTTAAAGCGTTTTTGCATAGATAACCATGTAATGAATCGTTAAAGTACCTGCGAATTTGAAGTTTTTGTTTTTATGAAGCAATTATTTGTTGGGTTCAAAATAAATTAATAATGCCAACACCATAGTTCTTTACTTACTTTCTTACTAACGTTCCCTTATCCGCGCCCAATGGTGCATAGGGCACTCCATCGATACATCATGCACCTACAGTGTAGATTGATCATTTTTATTGTTTCTTCAGAAGGTCTTCTTTAGAAATGTAAAAAAATCATTTTTAAATTCGTCTTAGAAGAAAACACAGCTAACAAACTATTGTGTGTTTAATGAAAATTACTTTTGAGTTGAATTAAATAAAGTCCATACGTTTTTCTGTAATTTTCTATAGTAGGTACTATTTCGTTTGAAAACAATTTCATTACGACCTATTATTGACAATTTTATTAGATTTTTCGAATTTACTCGGGCAAAAAGACACCACACATAAAAAAAAATACAAAGTAAAATGCCCTTTTGAAATTAACTAAGTCATATATAAGTTTTTATCTAGTTACATATATTTTAGCTTTAGATTCATATTTGTTATTAGTTTTTTTGAAAAACAACAAAAAATTGCTTTTATATATTTTTATTTACCCCGCTTCACAGAGCTCAAACAAATTTTCAGTCCAACAACAGTTTTTAGACTTGGTAGGTTTCTTCTAAACCCTCAAACTCAAAATGACGTTATTATTTTAATCCGAATGTTTAGGTACTAAATTCTAGCTTTAAATGCGAATCTGCATAAATGCATGTTTAAAATATTAAGGTTAAATCTTGAGCTAGGTATGTAAATAAGTCTTAAGTAAGTAGTGTTTCTGTACACGTGGTCAGGTTTACATAAATGTTGATATTTCAATTTCAATTGTATACTACCCCTCGAAAAAGAGACACGCGATGTCATGAAAACCGGTCGGGAGAGATTTATTATAAAAAAGTAGTTAAAGCAAAGTCGTATTTTAAATAGTTAATAGTTAAAAATTCATTGAAGGGTTTTTTATAGGGTTAATAATTTCAATTTTCGATTAATAAATTCAACAGATGCGCGGTTTTGGCGATAGACCGACGGCGACGCCGACGATGAATATGTACACAGCATTAATGGAAATTTACCGCATCCCCTATCCTTAAGTACCGGAAGAAATAGAGAAGCTACATACATAGGTAAGTAGGCACTTCTTGTAAAATGTAGAAAATAGGTATAACAGTAGTTGTTGTCACTGGATTCTATTGTAAATAAACGAAATAATAATCACAGGGAAATAGTGTGATGGTCAGATAGTTACTTACCAGTGGCGGTCGGTGACTTTTGAAGTCGGGCATGCGGTCATGGGAAGGAAAGAAACACAATTCCTATATTTTTTAAATCTGTTTAATTTATCTGATAAACATAATATCGATTATTTACAACAGCTGTTTCCATTTTTTGTCTATGGAACCTTAATAATTATTGGTCACTTTTTTGTGGAACCCCATCTCGACAGTAAAAATGTAAATTGACAAAAATAAAAGCCGTGAAACGTATATTTCAGCAGAATTTAAATTATGAAAATTATAAAAAAAAAAAAATGTTCACGATTTTTTCGTTTTCTAAGTCTATTACATTTCGTTATTACGTAAATAATCCATAATTAAAATAATATTTATTTATTTATTTTATTGTACCAGTAGGTACATAGTTTTCCGATAGAATAGGCATGCTCTGCATGCAAAGCATGCATGGACGGACCGCCACTGTTACTTACTTACTTTAAAGTTTAGGTCTGTATTAAACAATGATATTAATTCAATGTATGATCAATAGGTGTAAGTATTACATCATCAACATCATAATCACATCATACCCGCTCCGGAGCATATGGATTCGACAAAAATTAAAAATTCGGTATGAAATTATTGGTTTTTAAACCTTTTTAGCGTATTTGATTAAGATGAACATTCCCTTTTAACAAACAAATAAAGTGTATTTTAAAACACGCATCTGTTTACTCGTCCAAATCGGTTTACAAAAACAAATAAGTGTGTAGGTACCTTCTTAAAACACGCACCAAAGACGAATGTAAAAAAATATAAAAATATAAAAAACGAAAATATTAAACTCTTCATTTAAAAACTCTTCGCTTATTTTGATTACGCAATTATTGGCAGAAAATATTAATTAATATAATAATTTCTGTACAAAATATTTCTATCAGAAGTTTCTTTGAAGTCATTTTCAGCCATAGAAAATAAATATCTGAATTATAAACAAAACATAATTTTGTTGCAGATCTCTGAAATCTCTAACTAGTCAATGGTTGACAATAAGGTTGAAAAATAAAATTTAAAAGAATAAAGACGCTTTTTACCGCTTTTGGTTTCTTTTTTTTCAATGCAATACACTCCAAAGAAATATCATAATTATTAATTTAGCTAAATTAAACTAAATCAAGTTTTTTATTCTGATGAAGCTTACATGCCAAGATAGTCCTAAAATTTGAATAATAAGGTTATAGAATTTTTTTGTGGTTATAAAAAGTTACTATGCAGATTTTGCCAGTCTCGTCATATTCACAAGTATTTTTTATTTACAAAAAAGCAATTCAGTCGCGTCTACACTTACGTTTGAGAAGAAATAATGGCAAAGAATCATTCATGGGTGGTAAGGTACCGCGCCGCACGCAATTTTTATTCTTTTCTCCAACTTATTTTGTGGTAATTTTTCATTTTTGCAATGCCTGCCATATACCTATCTATATAATCAAATTGATCTCTTTCACAGTTATATATTACAAGTAGGTACCTAATCCATCAAAATTATATTAAAGTAATAAATTGTTTAGAAATAATATGATAGTAATACTACATAGATAAAGCCGCTGGTGAAGTTTGAGTCAGTACGTACATAAATAGTTTTGTTAGGATTTCGTTCTGACATACTTTGTTAATAGAAATATTCTAAAAAAACTTTTTTTTTTTATCAAAAATACATTACACGTATTCCTCATGAGTTACGAAACTCATTTTGGGCTTTGGAATAATAACATTTAACACTTAGTTTAATTATGCCCACTGAAGTTAGTATAATTGATTGTTGAAGGCTTTTTCAGCTGGCAATTTAGCAAAGAAGAAAAACGACTGTTAGTTCGACTAACGCCCCCTTCCTTAGCCTTCCCACTCTGTCCCTCCATACACACGTAGTTAACAGACTTTTCCCAGGAATTTAGAACTAGATCAATAATTTTTTACTCATTTAATATATATATATACCAGAAACATTGTTGTATTGTCTTATTTTCACTCATTTAAGATGTCTACCAGAACCATTGTTGTATTATCTTATTTTCACCCATTTAAGATGTCTACCAGAAACATTGTTGTTTGTCTTATTTCCACTAATTTAAGCTATCTATCAGAAGCATTGTAGCCTTATTTTTTGATAATGTCTGAAAAAAATTTCTCTAGTGCTAAATTCTTTTTAATCGAGAAACATAGCGGGTGGGTCAACCGCGCCTTCTCCTAATAAAAATAGCTTCAATTACTAAGCGGATATCTTCATTGATAATAAATTTACTTTAATTAAGTCGGATAATAATAAATCACTCATTTTATTATGGAATCCGAAAACCTAGTCTCTTCATACATTTCAACGAAATATTTCACAAGTTCATAGTACCAATTCTAACATTAAACTTTCCAATAAAAACGCTCAGATCACAACATCAGTATAAAAGCTTTTCTTCTGTTAATCTACCTATACGAAAAAAACATAGCTAACTTCCTGCTATATACAGTTACAAGATCGACTTAAGGAAAGAAGTAAGGGCGTATCTTTTCCTTTCACGCGTCAAACAAAGAATTAATTAGCGTAATATGTCTGTTTACATTGACATGGATACAATAAACCGCGCCATGTATTAAAACTTGACATAGGAAATCTACTTCCTAGGTTAACACAATTTTACTCAAATATAATTGTCAGGTGAAATAAAATACTTTGACAGAACATCCATTAGTAAATATAGATAGACCTACATATAAACTCATAAAAGCTTTTTTTGTTGCAATAAAAAAACACTAGTGCTGGCACTGACGCGCGACGCCGATGCCTATGTTAACGTCTCAAACGTCACGTCGTTTTGAGACTTAGAAGACAGCGAAGACAGCGAAGACAGCGAGCGAAGCAGCTACCAACCGGATTGTGTGAGAGATGTGGTCGACTGTGCAGGTCTCGTATAGGACTTCACAGTCACCAGAGAAGCTGCTTTTCTCCCCTGCCTTCCTGATGAGTGCCGCATCTTAATCGTCTTCCGAAGACGGACGATTGCCATAATTAATGTTAACGTAACGGAAAGATTTTTTTTAACACAAGAAAAAATAAATATATGATCTTATTATCATTTAAATACCTGGGAGTGTACATGACAGAAAACGGCAGATTTCAGAAAGAACTGGGAGTGCGGCTTGGAGTAGCGGGCGCCGCATTCAACAGTATAAAAGCTGTCTGGAGATCGGATGTTTACTCGGTGCCGCCTTTATAACGCCTGCATTATACCTGTTCTCCTCTATAGCTGCGAATCATGGAACCTTTTAAAAAGAAGAAGATTTCAAAGTTTTGAAATTAGGTGTGTTAGAAAAATATTAGGTGTGCGGTAAAGTAAAACAGATACACGAACTACTACTAAAATGTATACTTTACCTACATTTGATGGGCCTAAAGAAGTTCTTAAGTCTTATTTTTTATTTAAATTCACTTCAAACTGATATAAATTTTCAAAATATTAATTGTACCTGTTATTTTTATTTCTACAAAAACGAACCAGCTCTTACTTTCCCATTTTTAATATTTATTTATCTTATTTAATATTATTCGCTGTCGCAAATGTAACAACGTCTCACTTTAAAATTGCACAAAACATAAAACAACCGTTGTGATGCATTCCCATGCATTTTTGTTTATGGCTTTACAGTAATTACTTTTTACAATTTGATATCTCAACAGAGACAAGAAATTTGGAAGGGAATATGGATATCTAGGCGTTTACAGGGCTTATGACCTGTCATTGGCTGGGTTAAGTGGCCACTTGATGTATTACAACATTACAGTATTTGGACATACTCAAAATGTTGTTTTTTATTTATTTTTTATTTTATTTGCATAGTCATTTTAAATTTAAATTACTATCCCTTCTTTATCTTTTTGTATGTAATTAATAAGTTTTGTATTTTTCTTACATTTGAAATTTCAATATTTGGCATAACTTATAGAACATTTATTTTTGTAAAAGCACTTCACTCCATTATAGATTGTTACAATATAACCTCTATGATTTCTTGAGTTTTTATAATCTTATAGCTACTTTGGTTAAATTTGGTTGATTTAATGAATACTCGTATAATGTATTTATCAATAATTTGTAATGAATGGGTTTTATGTGGGTAAAATCCTAATTATTAGATTGTATTACCTGAATGTTGTTTGCTGTATACTTAGAATCATCATTCTGAATAAACCTTTTTGTATTTAAACCAAAGACATTATTTCTATCTCACAACTCAGTAATCGACACTAACATTTTTTGACGTGATAACGTCTAATAAATCGATGAACGCCGGCTGCACACACGTAAAAGCATGACTCGTGTCACGTTCCGCCTGAGCCGAGTGTGCAAGCGAGAGCGCGGAACAAGCGATAGAGAGGCACGATCGGCCTAAGCGTTCGGTTTGTGACGCATCTATCTCTCTTCCACTCCTGCTAGCACAACAGCCAGTATGTGCCACCGTTCTTGATGGATATTGATGCCGATGTACCAATTCTTCTTTGCGGCGACTTCAACACAAACGTGAAAAATGATGACACATTCCTCAAATATATGAAAGATACGTACAATCTCGAATGCGTTTCAGATGTTAATAAGTCAACAACGCTAAAAGGAACAACCATCGATTTGACTTTTTCAAGGCACATTACACTTGAAACACTCCCCTTGGTTTCCTACTTTTTCTATCATCGTCCTATCCTTCACAAAATAACACAGGTTGGAGGATCTTAAACATCATACCATCATATGTATATAAGTTGTAAATAAATTGTTAATAGCACATTGTTACTTGAAATTAATTTGTATAATTTAAATAAACAAATATTTGAATTAACGAGTGCAAAAAAATGATAATTCAGCCATAATAATTTAATTTAATTTATAAAAGTATGCCATTTTTCATCAATGTTTTCTTATAACGTTATCACGTTAAATTATCGTCCGTAAACCGACTTTACAGTTATTTTTGAAATTTAATTTTTTTTTTTTGAGATATTTTTTCTTAAAGAGTTCTTGTTCCACCCCTGAGGTTGGTCGGTGGTGACAAAATCCTTGTGGTTGGAGAAGTAGCTCCGAGCACAAAGATTGTTAGGTGATCTGACCGACTATCCCCTGGTCAGACCACTGGACCGCTTTTCCCCCTTTTTAAATTCGTTACAAGGGATCATAATAAATAATTATAATAAATTCGTTAAAAATACAATTTTAAATCTTAGTTTGTCGCTTGACGTATCTGGATAAGAAAAAAAGCTACCTGAAAATGTATAGGTTTCAAGTTCGTGTACCTAATAAAGCTTCACAATATTGCTAATATCCGGTCCATTTTCGGAATTCTCTTTGATACCCTCTTTAAGGATTATGGTGTGATGATATTGTTTGGTATAGATACAGCAGAGGATATAGGAGGAGACTAGCAAACCGTTTGTTCTCTACCCAATTTGAGTTTTTATATTTATGTATATTTTTTATCGACATTACTTGGTAGAAATCTACCAAGTATTTTTATTTAACGTGTAACGGTTTTATTAAATTCAATTTTAGTTTATATTTAAATGTCGTTTTTCTATTTACAAAAAAAAAAATACCCAGCCCACACAAAAAAAACACGATTGAAAAATAACTATTCTCTCATTTTCGCTATTTTCGAGTGTTTGTTTTAGCATATTCAACAAAACATAGTTACAACGAAAGCCATACGCTTTCCTTAGACCGTCTAAAAGACTATTGGGGCTTTTTTTCAGTCCAGCACAACTCAACCGATTTACAAATTTTTTAAAGCTAATCGGCGAAAGTTAATAGATTCATTTTTAACAGGGGGAAAAAAGAGAAAAAAGAAGGTTATATTTTAAGCGACCAATTTTTTTCATTGCCTATATCACTTTCTCAGCTCTAAGATTGTCATAAATACATATTTTTTAAATAATAAACACATTCACCCTAACCTGGTCGAGGCGCTGGCCCAAATTTACAGTGATAAGGATATTAGTAATTATACGCAAACATAGTTGCAGTTGATTTTTTATAATAAATCTATTTTAAGAATAAAATTAGCGTTCGAAACATTCAATAAAATATTTTAAAAACTTGTGTGCTGCCATTATGTTTTAGTTCGGATTCTATAAAACCTAAGTGTTTTCTGTTGGGATTGATTTTTAACTAAACTAAACTGAACTGAAATGAACTGTGCCGAACCGAACCGAACTGAATCAAATATTTTTAATTACGTTTTTAGAAACAGGGACTATTGCACAACATTGCATATTATTAGAATGTTTGTCTGATGGCCCCTAGATCTTCAAATCGATATATCCTTTGCTTTGAATTCATTCAAATTCAAATTTCTCACTTTATTCAAATAAATGTTTTTTTTCACTTAAGTGACTGATTTATAATTCCTCTAAATGTTTGCGATACAAAAATAAAATAGTTTTTCATTAACAAGATGCGTCTGATTCTGACAGCGCAAATTGTTTTACCGATGAAAATAGACATTTCCTCTAGTAAACACGTTGAGATTGAATAAACAAAGCTTTGGAAACGTAGACAAACGCGTTTTTATGAGTGTTTTTTCTAAATTGATATAAACAGTCCCTAAAAATAGTTGCCAGGAGCATTGTTCAGACGTAATTATTTCATGCATGGCAATAGCTGGCGTTACGTACAAAAATGTTATAAAAAATGTTTTCTAAACATTTACTGAGATACTATTATAGTGAGTGAATACAAATCGATCCTGAGTTTTTGCTGTACCTTCTTATTTTATTTTGTCTGTGCGTTGTCAACTGCGGTACTTCACTGATTTTACATTATGTTAAGTTTTTTTTCCAGTATCTATTGCTGTCTGCTGAATGGAAGTTTTATCCAAAATCTTTGAATTAGAAATATAACAAATGTAAATTTACGTACGCGTACGAGACAAAAATGTGTAAATAGTGAACATTGCAATAATCAAAACGATAATCTTGTGATAATACAGCAGCCCCTTTAAAGACTTTTGTAAAACGAAAGCGTCGCGTCGCATAAGATTTTACACTCAAATCTACAGAGTAAATGAGAAATTTCTAATTTCAATTTACACAATTAAATAAAATATTGGTCGAGCAGTCGATGGATGGAGAAGTTAATTAACCGAATAACAAAGTGATTAATAGACCAGACCACGTAGATTGAGGGAATTACGAAATGAATTGAAAATAAGATTTGTGAAAACTGAACTAAATTATAAGACTGAGCACGATCATAGACACATCAAAAATAGAAAATTGGACCAATTAGAAGGATATTAGGTGGATTATAAAATAAAGGTAAAAGTCAGTATTCTAGTTCAGAAAATAATAAATGATAAGGAAAAAATAATTATTTATTAGAATATAATTGTTATTCTTATTTATCTTTATCTGTGAGGGAGGGTGTGACGGAGGGTGTGTATCTAAAGAGTAGTCTTGGTAGTAGCTAGCAGTAAAAGGATGCGTGCGTTGTGTTTTTTTTTAAATGTACAAATAATAATTTTTAAATAAATTAAGTAAAAGTCAAAAAACTACTACTACTCTCCCTTACCCTCATCCAATGGTGCATAGGGCACTGCATTGGTACACCAAGTGCAATGAATCCAGATAATTAGTTACATAAAGTCGAGATGATCAGTATAACGCTTCAGCCCACTCTAAGGTATCAATATGAAATATTTTTATGAGAAAACTACATTCAAAAAAATATTTAATTTTGACCCCTATCGGGAATCGAAACCGTGACCTCATTCAAACAAGCGCGCTACCGCCATGCCATGAGGCGGACCTAGGATAAAGGTCAAGGACCAAAAGACAAGGACAAAGGTTAAAGGTTTTCATTGCAACAGTCTTAGAACTGTATAAATCACGTACACATAATGGAGACAGCGTTATTTCTAATATAAAATTCTGAGCTGTCTAGACATAAAATACCGTGTAGTGATATGATTGTAAATGTATATAATTTTGATTGTGTGCGTCCGTCCGCCTCGTGGCATAGTGGTAGCGCGTTTGGCTACTGTGCATGGGGTTGCTGGTTCAATTTCCGTAGGGGGAATGAAATATTTATTTACATGTGATTTTCATATTAATATTTCATGTGTGATACCTTGGACTAGCAGTATGGCATAAGACTGTTCATCTTACCTCCATGTAATAAAAAAAGGATCAGGATACACTGCACTAGGTGTTCCTATGCAGTGCCCTATGCAGCATTAGAGACGGATAAGGGAAGGTAGTAGGTAGTATATGTTACAGTTGTGAATTTTATTGGTAAGAATTTTTTGTTGTAAAAATAAGTTCTGCATCATAACATTTAAGTGTTTATAGCACTCAATTAGTAGTTTTCCAGAATTATGAAATAAACCACTGTATTCATAATATATTTTTTTAGCCGTTCTTTCATCATCCATTCGCTCTACATGATCGAACCATCGTAAAAGACCTTTCTTAATTTTGTCGACAATGCTTATCTCAGCCTTGCACTCTGCTCTTATTTCGACATTTGTACACCTATCATACATAGTCTTACCACACATTTGCCTGAGAGTTCGCATTTTAACTGCATTCAGTCTACTTTCATCCTTCTTTTTTCAACACCACGCTTCACTACCATACATAAGGGTTGGTACCAGAACTCCATACTATGAACTGCCAATTTCAAAATATTTCATTAAATGAATGTCGATAAAAACGTTTGCTTGTGGTCTAGTCTAACTCTGAAAATAAAATGCATGATTAGCTGAATACGTGAATTGCGAGCAACAAATTAAAAAACATGTAACCTTCAAACATGAATTTCAGAAAAGTGACATTCCATACTTGAAAAATATTACCATGTCTTAAGGTGTCTATTACCCACTACGTCACTCACTCACTACGTCATCAATAGGCATATACGTCGTCACTAGACATCTACGTCACACGTTTCGTGTATTGTATTTCGTGCTGGAGCCTTTCATCACCATCATCATCCCATATCCGCTCCCTGTGTGGATCATATGGATTCCACAAACTGCCTCCAGGCCAAGCGATCGGTCGCCAGCCCCCGTGCATCTCAAGTCAAGTCCACGTCCCGCAGCTCTGACGCAAACTGCCGACGAATTGTCAACAGTGGACGACCAGGACGCCGAGAACCTGATGCTTTGTAAAATACGCAAGCATGGTTAAGGCTCTCGGGAGGCATACGATATGTGGCGGAGTCTTTAGACGGTGGAATTTGATAATAAGTGGTGTTATGAAATAAACCCTTTTAGTTTTTTTTTATATTTTATTTTTTTTAACCACCTAAGGCCACTGGAGGCCCAATTACAGGGGGAACAACATTACAAACACCCAGGCTTGAGAAAAAATCACTTTTGATTTTTGTGTTCTCACCGGGAATCGAACCCGGAACCTCCGTATCGTGAGTCCAGCGTCTTAGCCATTACGCAACGGAGGCCGCCTTTACAAAATTTTACAAAATTTGTATGGAAATGCTTCTTTACTTTAACCACCTAATACTTACTGAATACTTTAACTACCTAATACTTTCTACATACTGCTTCTAAATATTTATATGTTGCCTCATTATTTTTAATAAAATCAAACTTTTGTATTTTTATTCAAACGACATGAAAATTACACGGAAAAAATAAAACAGTAATATATATATTTCCACCGTAATATTTTTATACGAGTTTATTGCATTAGTTGAATTTTGCATTTACTTTTTGAAAAATAAATTAAATTCATGCTGAATTAACCTGGAAGATCTACAAGGACTTTCATTTATCATTTTTACGCTGTAATCTCTTAAAAAACCATTTATTTCCCCCATAAATCAGTTAAATATTATGTAATTACCAGCTGGGACGGCAGAAGTTGTTCTACCTTTTCTGGTAGGTGACGTAATGAATTTAAATTTATTTTGTTTAAGGTCCCTTTTATTTTTCAATTCATTTATTTATTTTAACGTGAATAAAATGAGTATATTTGTTGAACCCTGTATAAAACATTATATTTGTGTATCATTTTAATGAATATTTTATTTATGCTTTGTTTAATTAGATTGGCAGTACACAATGGAGTTCTGTTACCAACCCTTATGTATGGTAGTGAAGCGTGGTGTTGGAAAAAGAAGAATGAAAGTAGACTGAAAGCTGTTGAAATGCGATCTGTCAGGCGAATGTGTGGTAAGACTATGTATGATAGGTGTACAAATGTCGAAATCAGAGCAGAGTGCAAGGCTGAGATAAGCATTATCGACAAAATTAAGAAAGGGCTTTTACGATGGTTTGGTCATGTGGAGCGAATGAGTGATGAAAGAACGGCTAAAAGAAGCTTTAATGCAAGTGTGCCTGGATGTAGAAGATGCGGAAGGCCGAGAAAGACATGGCTTGACCAAGTACGTCAAGTACTTGAAAGTGGTCATGTGAAAAGTCGGAATAATCGGCGTATGTGCATGAGAAGATGTATGAATGTAGAGGAAGCAAAGGAAGTCCGTCAGGACAGAGTGGTATGGCGTTCTATCATATCTGCCTCCTCCTACGGGGAAATGGCGTGATGGTTAGTTAGTTAGTAAGTTAATTAGATTCCAATGTTTAGATTATATCAACAAAATAGTATTTTTGATGACAAAATAATTATCTAACCGTCAACGTCTATCAATCTCATCCTCTTCCCCCTACTTAACAAATTTAATTTTGAAGTTTTGAGTATCTCCTAAATCTTAATACAATTCACAACATTTGCATATCTCTTGTTACGCATTATAAGCAATAAAGTTTTCTTTTGAATTTACGTAAAGCAAAAGTAGGAACACTGAGTAAATCAGAAAGGCGGAGTCGTGAAGTGATTTTATTTGTGATTCCTTGGACTGGCACTGTAGCGTAAGACTGATCACCTGCCTTCATGCAACAAATTATCAAGATACACTACACTTGGTGTACCAATGCAGTTCCCTATGCATCATTGGTGTGGATAAGGGAATGTTAAAGTTAATATGTAAATCCTCGGTGTCCAACTTTAAAGTGTTAACACATTGAATAGTGTTTTCAATATTTAATTAATTTATAAAATTTAAAATTATTTATTAAAAATGTTTTTTGTGTTAACGATTGACGACCGTAGATAGCTTAATGCTCCAACATATTAAAATAAGGTAAGTCTGTATTGATTATTGTGTATTTTTATTATTTGAAGCGATTTATATTATCTTATTATTAATATTCTGAAATAAAATAATACGCATTTAACATAAAAAATTGTTACAAAATTTGCGATTAAATTCATGTTAAATATTGAAAACCCTTTTATTAGAAAACTTTGTTTATTTTTACTTTAGTGTTTGGTTGGGATACCTGTGTACTTGAAAAGTTTTCAACCCTTTATTTTATCTTTATTTTGAAAATATTCGAGGAAAGATTAAGCCAAAAGGTCTCAACAATATTATTCCATCGAAGAGAAATCCATGAATTCTCTGTATCTACCAAAACTAACTAACTAACTAACCATCACGCCATTTTCCCCGAAGGGGTAGGCCGAGAGGATAGAACGCCACACCACTCTGTCCTGGCATACTTCTCTTGCTTCTTCCACATTCATACATCTTCTCATGCACGCACGTCGATTATTCCGACTTCTTACATGCCCACTTTCAAGCATTTGTTTTACTTGATCCTGCCATATCTTTCTCGGCCTTCCTCAACTTCTACATCCAGGCACAGTCGCATCATATATTTTTTTAGCCGTTCTTTCATCATCCATTCGCTCTACATGACCGAACCAACGTAAAAGACCTTTCTTAATTTTGTCGATAATGCTTATCTCAGCCTTGCATTCTGCTCTAATTTCAACATTAGTGCACCTATCATACATAGTTTTACCACACATTCGCCTGAGAGATCGCATTTCAACTGCATTCAGTTTACTTTCATCCTTATTTTTCCAACTCCATGCTTCGCTTCCATACATAAGGGTTGTTACCAGAACTCCATTTTGCACTGCCATTATTCTTGGAAATTACTTCGGTTTTATTATGTTGGTAATTTACTTAGACCTAGGTATTTTATTAATATATTTTTGTTTGTAAAGTGAGAATACAGTAAGTTATTTACACAAACATATATTTCAAATGTTGTCCCATGTATATATAGTATATATCAAATGTTGTCCTCGACATGCTTTAAATATGATTAAAAATTAATACACCAATTAAGTCATGTCAGATTTTTTACTATTTATTTTATGGTGTCAGCATCCAATTAATACAATACAAAAACTATTTAGTCCATCGTCTCCGAAGATTCAAAGAAACTTTTCTTCTATAATTCAATGACCTTATTCTTGGATATCCTTATTTGTGCTGTTACTGTCTTACGCCTGCTTTTGTATTTAAATTACGTGTAAAATAATTTCCAATCTACACCAAACTAATTTCGTAACGTATGTATGTTTTATTTGTTTAAATAGGCATGTCGCATATATATATTTTTTAATTAGATAAGTTGAATAAGGAGTAAGAAAACTCATTAAGTTTGTGCTAAATGCCATTTTTTTTAAACCAGTATAGATACAGAATATTCAAACCAAAATTTTAGTCAGTTGCATATTAGTCCATCTATCCCCCAAAACAACCGGTCCAACTCTCTTTTTATACGAAGAGAGACGGACCGGGCTCTCAAAAACAAACCATCAAATGCAATGAATAATTTTGAGGTCAAGATTGTTATTTACACCTTCCAAATTATGTTAATAGATGTGAAATACAAAGAAACGCAAGGATACCTATAAAATTTGTTCATTCAATACCTATTAGTAGAATTATTAAGGAGTTCGATAGCAAATTCATCAGATTACTTCCAATTGTTTCGTTTATTTGCAGCAAACACGCACTCACCAGACACATACGATTACAGCAAACGCCGGACTGGTGCGCACTTCTCGTTCTAGTGACTAGTTAGGAATTATAGCCTCGGTCCATCTCTCCCGGTAGTTCATCTCTTCTCAAATTACTATATGTTTTACTTTATTATCTACATATTTTTAAAAGTAATAAGTATACAAACATGTAACTTTTTGCAAATAAACGTTTTTTACACTTATTTACAATTCCTATGTTAAAAATCAGTAATAATTTTGAGAGTATGTAGTAGGTACGTTTTTTGAATACGTCTTTTATTTTTTTTAATAAAAGGAAAAGTAATATCCGTGATTAATTTAATATGTTGCCCTACATCCTCAGATTTTTATTAAAATTTGAGAATTACGAACGTGTGTTCCGGAAATGGCATTCCTTTGATTTAATCCTTGGTTTGACTGTCTGTATAAACGTTAGTAAGTACGAGAATACGTGAATTTAATTAGCATTCAGCTTTTCCGTGGTTTCAAGACATTCATAAACTTCAACCCACACATCGCATCCTTGAAATAATACATTAATGTATCAAGAACCGCTTTGTATAGAGTATAAAGCTCGGTAAGCAATTACTTGAATTGAAATTGAGTATAATTGTATAATGTAGGTAATTATAATTATGATAATAGCGAACTTTAATACCATGCGATTCTTAGGATTATATTTTATTTTATTGAATATTAAAGATAAGATGAACATTATTGCAATAACAAACGTTAAAAATCTATAGATAATCTGTATGTAAAAAAAATGTATTATACATAATGGCAACTGTAAAACAAAAAAGGAAAAACAAACTTAAATGTTAAAAAATATTATCCCTCACCAACCACAAGAGCTAATCTTTTTTTATGGTGAGGTATAGCGCTATGTTAATATTGTATAATTATTGTCATAAGCTTTCGTAAGATTAATTTGTTGAAATATGAAATAAATATTAAAATATATCATTAAAAAAATAGGCGCGATAAGAGCGTGTGTATTTTAATCCATTTTTCATTACAATGGATGTCGAAGATACATATTTATTGGAGAATTTCTTAATTCGGTGGCAAACTTTATGGTCTTTATAGTGAAAGCCCCACCTTTTCCTAGACTGTTTTAAAGACTATTGAGTCTTTTTTCAGTCCAGCAAAACTCTACCGATTTTTTAAAGCTAATCCGCGAAATTTAATAGATTCAGTTTTAACTGGAAAAAGCGGAAGAAAAGAAGGTTAAATACGCGACCAATGCTTTCGTTGCCACTATCACTGTCTCGGCTCTAAGATTGTCATAAACACATTCACCCCAACCTGCTCAAGGAGCTGGCCCAAATTTACAGTGATAGGGATATAAGTAATTCTACCCTTTTTTTAGTAGTTAGTTACAACCACCGCCCGCCCAACCGCAGCCTCCCGCCCGCCCCCCGTCAACTACGCCCAGAGAAGACGCGGCAGCAACCTCGGCCGAGTCCAAACCACAACCTACAAAGTTCAACCAGTCATCCTATCTGGCGGATTATTTTCATGCGTTCCCTGCCGCACCCTATCCACATCCTAACCAAAAACAAGTCACAGTCATACGCAAAGAAATGAGAAAGAAGGACTCCGGCAAGGAACACCCACGCCAGTCCCCAGAAACGCAGCCCCGAGGGACTCAGGCAAGCGAGGGCGACCAGACGGGGACTACCCAATATTGTTAGTGTTATCACTCCTTTTATGGGATTGAACTACTACTTTTCCAAAAGTAAATTAATACCTTAATGTATTATAGTTAAAAACAAAGGAGAGTTTACACACTATGAGAAAATACGAGATGGGTGGCGGTTGGTGAGAGAGTTAACAATATGAGTGTCTACTTTTCCAAAAGTAAATTAATCGTGTATATTAAAACAAAAGGAGAGTTTTACACATTGAGAAATTTAGCAGCTGTTAATTTTTTTGAGTACACGAGAATGTCCATAAGATCATCTGAAAAAGTTGATTTAGATTAATTTATCTTGACATAGTAGAAACACGTATCTTATATAAAATTGGCTAACGTGTTGTTCGTGTATTAACAAATTGGGATTTAGCGCGGTACCTATAGTGTTCACAGTGCGATATATCTAAACAAACGTATCCCTATAAATATCCATATAAAGTTAGGTATAAAGATATCTCTCTATTTTAAAAAAATCTTAAAGTAAAAGTAAAGAGTTTGAGATTTCGCGGTTGAATTCGCCTCCCTAGGAACTTTAGTGATGCCAAAAAAGAACGATATTTTCACCTAACGATCTTGGATCAATTCCATAAGTGATTCCAAACTTCAATAAATTCATATGTAAATAAATATGTGAAATTCAGGAGAGCGGGAAAAAACTCAAGACACGTACAACATAAAATATTTGGAAGATCATAAACATTATAAAACCAGTAGTCCTTGTATGCTAAATCCTTTTTCTTCATACTAGGTAATATTGGGTTGGTATGCCAACTTACCAATCCATATATTTTCTATTCTTGTCGCAATATATATTTTTTTTGTTATTCAAAAGAGAAATGTATGTTATTTTATGCACCTTTTTCAATTTGTAAATACTATTTTTTGTATAGCCTGAGCGGCTTGTCCTTGAAAATAGGAATCAAGTTTGAACTCAAAGACTGTGACGCTATCACTGGGCCATCACTCGTTCATTGCACGTCTTCTTTATTTTTTTTTTTACTATAAATATTAATTTTCAATGTGCATATTATATCAATTTATTGATTTTTTTTTTTCAATTGTAACTGTATTATCAATATCATTTTGAATGTGTCTAAATACTTATAGACATAACGTAGATTTATTTTACTCGAAAATAGTATGTGTGGTAATTTTTCGAAGCTCTTTGGCTGTAATAACTCTGGATTTTATTCTAAAAACACCAAAGTCTCTAATGCTGATTCCCGCATAAGTCTGAATAAAATCCGGCAAGCTTAGCTAAATGAGAATTTACAAAGGAGAAGGCTCCTTGTCCTAGACTTTTACTCCGATTGACTCTGTGAAAATATTCTACATATATGATGATGTACATACTGCTAGAAGATAGCGTTTGGTAGTCAAAAATACTTTTAAATAACTACTACTTTCCCTTATCCGAACCCAATGGTTCTTAGGACACTGCATTTGTACACCAAGTTTAGTGTATATTGATAATTTATTGCATGAAGGCAGGGGATCAGTCTTACACTCGATTAGCTCAATCACAGATGATTGTCGACGTGCTTAAAAACGTGCCAAGCATTTGACCGATCACAATAAACATACGTTGATATCACGGTCGCGTTGCCAAGCACCATAGATGAAAGGCATACTTTGACAAATTAATGTTTCGTTTTACTGCTTTCTAAAATTGATTTAAAGCAAATAAATGGCATGATAAAATATATTAATAATCCCGATCGATAACTTTTAACGGATGTTCCACTGTGATCGCGAAAACGTTAAACACCCATGTTGAGAAATTGTTATCACGTCGCTTATTAGCACGTCGATAGTCATCTGTAATTGAGCTACAGTGCCAGTCCAAGGAATCACAAATAAAATCACTTCACGACTCTGCTTTTCTGATTAAATGTAAATTGCTTTGAAAAATTAACATTGAGAAATGACAGTATTCATATACATATAATATAAATCTATATTGTATCTAAATCTATATTATATCTAAATCTATATTACACCTATGTAAAACTTCATGACTATGGGATGTGGACCTGACAGGAGAACTGGCTCTTGATAAGGAATGGATATGGAATGATGATAAAAAAACGTCGTCAAAGAATTTCTTTTACTGTATTATCTCTTCCCTTTTAAGGAATGCTTTTTCAGATAATTTTATGAAACCAACCCCAAAACTGAACATCAAAGGGTTAAAATCAATTGAATATAAGTTTAATGTTGGCATTCTATCTCTATTGATACATATTGTCTAGAGACAATCCCAAGAATGGATTCTGTGAATTCTTACTTGTTTTTTTACTAAAGCAATTTTTCTGAAAAGAAATTCTTGTATGTAATCAGTTTATTTATGGATGTATAAAAATTTATTCTGCGTTCTAGAGATAAGAAAATTATAAGAATATGTAGTGGAAAAAGATAAGTTTTTAGAGGCAACGTTTAAAAAAAGGATAATCCGTAATAGACACGTTTGAGTAAACAACGTGGAAATAATGGGCCACGCTCCAATATTTTTAAATTCCGTATTTTTTTTTGTGTGAATAGTAATGATTTTTTGAAAATTTTCTGTGAAAAATAAAAAAATTAAAATTCAAAGGATTCCTTGTAAAAAAATATTAAAAAACGGAGCTTATAAAAACAGGGCAAATTTTAGGTAAAACGGCACTTCCGGTGATAACGTTCATAAATCAATACAATCAGTTTGATCAACTAAGTGTCAGCTAAACAAACTGTTTCCCTGAAAAATTAACAGTTAACTAACTTCAGACTTATTACGTGTGTAGAATGACATTCTAAAATAATTTTGCATTTATGAACAAAGGTTATGTTTACCAAAATATGACAGATGTAAAAGAACTTTCCCACTATATAATCATAAAAATGAACGTTTGTATGAAAATGTATACAGTTTGTATCGTTTTTTTAGAAATATTATCGTAGTGGTTACGTTGTATAAAGCTATTTCCTGTTTATGGGATTCACGGCGGAGGGATGCTTTAAAAGCACCCGTCTCCTAAGCGCACAAAAAGAGTCGTACTTAATATATAGTTGATGCGTAGAACCAGAGAAGTATCTATGTACTTTTTTGCTGTTTTAGGCGCTACTTACATCAAAACTTGGTTTAAATGCCTCGAAATTTGATAGACGCATAATACCTAAATAACGACCCGTTTTGGCGGGAAATCGCGATTACGGTATTTTAAAAATTAATTACGGACATTGCATAAAATTATTTTTGATATCTAATGGAAACGGTACCTCAGTAAATTGACTGACAATGTATTTTTTTAGAACAAACATTGGAATATTTAGTTTGATGATTTACAGTTATAATATATATTATTATATATGATAGAAACGAGATTTTAAGTAGACAGATACGAATATATTTGTCTGCCCAGTGGTGCAGTGGTAAGCGTGGTGCAGGGCTACACATGTATGAGGTCGTGGGTTTGATTCCTGCAGTCCAATTTTAAGATTATCGACCTTATACTATTTGTTTCGTTTTTGGGATAATCAGTTTTGTGTTTTTTGTCCTCTCCAACGTTTCGGCCACCGTTGCAGGAGCCATCTTCAGGGTGAAGTATGTATGATGTAAAATGTGGTGTGTTTATGTACTTAAAATTTGTACCGTGTCGCAGTCGGCATACATCATACATATTTAAGTAACTCGACTATACCACGATTACATTCATTAGGCAATAAATATGAAGAGACTGCTGATATTATACCTAACACTCTGCAAAACTATAAGCGTTCAATTTTAAACCAATTTATGGCAGTTTGATCAAGTAATCTTGAATTGTGATTTCCTTTTTATTAACTTTTTTTTATATATGTGTATTTTGTAACTTTTTACAACTTGTTTTTGAAGTAGTTTATTCATCTTCATACCAAAATTTATTAATTGTAATGTAACTTAATAAATGTACTTTGATGCAATGTAAATTAATGTTATTGTAATGTAATTTTAATGAAACTGAATAAATGTACCGTTGATGCCATGTAAATGCCATCGGGCGTATATGTGCTAATAATAAACTAAATAAATAATAAATAAATACTTTACCCTGAAGATTTACATTATACATGCTTCACCCTGAAGATTTACATCATACATACCCCTGAAGATTTACATCATACAAACTTCACCCTGAAGATGGCGCCTGCAACGGTGACAAAAAACACAACACGGATAATCCCAAAAAACAAAACAAATAGAATCATCAACGACCGTAAAAATTTACGCACATATCGACCTTATACGTCCATTCTAAGATATAACTTATCTTCTATGATTATTGTATCGTTCTCAATATTCCAAAAGCTTTGTTTCGACTGGTATAATTGCCAATTTTAGACATATTTAAATAGCTGTGCGCCTAACTTCGCGTAATATGTAATGTGTAATGGCGATCTGTTTTTGTTCACAACATCATTCTGTCGTACAAAGCATGATAACAATGATATTGTAGTAAGATGGTGGCTACTAAAATATCTAAGGTTGAAAATTTTTGTCCCTGAGTAAAAGAGTTGTTTTGACGACGGCAGTGGTAATTTGTCAAGGTGCAACATTTGTGTTCTGTTTTTACCAATTTAGATTAATAATATATTAAAATTTCATATTACGGAAGATGCGCAAAAATTGGCGGCTGATCGCTAAGCTTGAAATCAGTTTGTGAAAGTACTCCACATGCAAAATAATTCACTGTATCAAAAACGGAGGAAAATCAAGATGAAAATTGTTTGATACTTAAGAACTTTAAAACTTAAATCAAAAGATAGCGATTCCACCATTTAAAACAAAGTAATTAACTATTTATTTTGCAATAATTTTATACCTAGGTATGCCCTACCCTTAAAAAAATGAATATACAAACCACAAGGTGCTCACTCGGATGAACTATTCAGACATAAATTTTACTACTTAAAATGATGAAGTTAAAGTTACATCGTACAGTCAAGTAAATTAAATAGTAAATTTAATATAATTTCCACACAAAGATATTTTCGAACATACCAAAGGCCCAAATAAAGAATAGAATTAAGTTACAAAACACTCAGGCTTGAAAAAATCACTTCTGGTTTTTAGTGATCTCACCGGGAATCTTACCCGGAAACCTGTTTCTGAATTCAGCGACTATGCTGCAGGGGTTTTTTAAAAAATAAATAAATGGGAATTACATTTATTTTTTACCTTGCTTATCAAGTACAAGGTTTATATTTCATCACGTGGATTTTCTATCATTGACTGATCTAATTGATTATTTTATATATTGTGTTGGGATACAACATCATCTGGTGTGGACCAAAGAGCAAAGCTGCGGGGGTTTCCACATTAAACACAATTTTAGAAATCATTTGATTAATTAACTAATTATTTTATACGATTTATACGAATTATAATTAAAGGGCAACCCTTCTAGTACCTTTGTCGAAAATTGTAATTTAATTTAATTTTATAATATAATATGTAGTCCCCTAGTTACGCAAATATCTGTGCACATGAGAATTTTGTTTATCGCTACCAATTTGTTTGATGGCGTGTAATTAAATTCCGTCATATAAAATAATGGATTTAGTCCTTAATACATGGTGTAACAAAACTCGCAGTACAACCCGAAAACTGGTGAATCTACATCATATTTCGAGTCGAATATTTAGTATGACTTTTTAATCTGAGCTTGCAAAAAAAAAGTAAAATTGCACAAATTCTTATAAAAATGCGGTTACTATTTATACTCGATTTTTTCGAAAACTATGGGTCAAATAAAAAAATGTATTCTACAAAATCCACCCCAAATATGACGTAGATTCACTAGTTTCCCGCTTGTACATCGAGTTTTGTTACACCGTTGTTGTATTGATGAAATTTGTTAAAACATAATGGAATAATGAAATTAGTTGTTGAAAACAATAATCTTGACTATTCTACCTCTTAACATGGTACTTACTTAGTCTGGGTATTATAAAAACACTAGTAAAATGATCGATAATTTTCCGTATAAAATTACTGCTTTGAAAACAGTATACTAAATATATTTCAATACTCGTAGGCTGATATTATGTATCTAACAATAGAGCTTCCAGCAATTTAAGAAAAATTCAAGAAATTTTATAACTTAAAAATTAACTTAGTTTTTTTAGATAATAATTATCGTTATTGTGAAAATCGTTTTTGCATTTTAATTACTTTTAATATGCACTGACCAATAGGTAACAAGCGTGTGTCTGCCCGATGCGCTTACCACAATTCATATTCATATTATACACAACATAAACAATTCAAATACTTGTTTCCTCACTCTTGATGTCCTCAGAAATTCATTTTGTACGTTGTGTTGTGCACTTTATTGGTGCTATGTTATATAAATACATATGAAATATTAAGGTCAATTTATTATACCTATCTCTTTGTGTATAACATCAATAACATTAATAACAAAAAATGTATTTTTTTAAAATTACAATTTTATATTACAATTGGACATCTCAACAGAGACGAGAAATTTGGAAGGGAATATGGATATATAGGCGTTTACAGGGCTTATGACCTGTCATTGGCTGGGTTAAGTGGCCACTTGATGTATTACAACATTCCCCATTTCACCTAGTATTTGATATCCATATCCGCCAATATACAGTAAAAATGGCGCGACGCTTCACATGTGTACTCTCTGTCATCCATTGAAAAATTGCTAAGCATTTTAGCAGAAACCTTTATGATTGCAAGTGAGATTCTTACCGAATTATATCACCTACTAGGAAACGCCTGAATGAAATCTTCAATTTGTTATGCTTATAACTTTTACCAGCTAATTTTTATAAACAACATTTTGAGTGTCTACAAGTCTACAAGTATTTGGACACACTCAAAATGTTGTTTATACAATTTTATATGTTTACTTTATATCTCTAAATATGAAATAAAGTTAACTTGCATACCCTCAGGAAAAAAATTACAGGCTTATTTGTAATGAAGTGTATATTTTGAGGTACCTAGTGACTGATAAATAATCAATCCGAAAATTTTATGTTCAATAAATGTCAGAAAAGCATTTATTTAAAAACAAATCAAATTTACGCACCGCGAGATCAACAATTTCTATGACAAAGAACATTAGTTTAAGTATACATATAGGTACATAATTCTCGCTTCATTGGCATGCGTTTACTTCATATTATACGATATTTCGGAAATTTATCATATTATTATATAAATTATAGCGCAATCCTTGCAGGTTTGAAAAAGGGTTTGATTTAAGCAAAGGTCAGTTAAATATAATATATTTACTACATTTTGGAATTTAGGTATTTTTTAAAAAACTTTTTTAGTTGCTTAGCAGTTGAAACAGTTTTGTTTAAGTAGCTAAAAGAATAGTCTGACTTGAACTACATTTCAATGTACCACCATTTAGAGGATACAACCAACTGTCTTGAACAATTCGAGTCTAATTTTGAATTCAATTACTTGACGACCCTTTTCACACGAAGGATACGCCTCTAATTTCATTCATACCGTAAATGAATATAAATAGGCTTTTGTGAAGTGTTAATCCCTTATTTTAATTAAAAAGTCTGTTGACTGTTTATCGTCAAAAGTTACGATATTATTCAGCGAATATAAAAAAGGGATAAAAGTCATCGCGTATAATGGTATTTAAATGGTAATCCTATTTTGATATGACTTCCAAAGGATGGATGAAAATTAAATTATTTTACGTATTATTATCACCAAACTTTATGATGCAATTTAAAATATTTAATTATGAATTCACTTTTAATAAAAGCAGACTAAAATGTAAACTAAAGTTTTGAGAATAACTAAAAAGATTCTAGGCATTAGGTGGTTTGACTTCATAACCAACGCTAAAGTTAGAGAACGGACGCAGCAACCTCCAATAACTGGAGTCGTGCAGATGCGGCGTTGGACTTGGCTTGGGCATGTACTCCGGACGCCTCGGGAGAGCCTGAACCCGATCTGCCTCTTCTTTACGCCTGCAGGATCCCGCCGTCCTGGCAGATCGTCGATGACCATCCTACGGATGTATTCTGCAGAGCTGATGGATGCGGGCTTGACGTGGGAGGAGGCGAGAGAGCTGGCTGGTGACAGGGTCTCCTGGAGAGAATCTAGTGATGTCCACATGCTCCACATAGGAGCGAACGTGGCGAAAGAAGAAGAAGAAGAAAATGTTTAAATAGTACAATATGACGTTATTAAATAACTTGCTTTCTGCCTACCACTTGGCAGAAATTGAGTAAAGTTTAGTCAATTATTGTTCAAAACATTTTAAAGTTATTTAAAGTTGTTTCTATACCAGACTGATGTTTAATATGCTGTACCCAATGCACCATTGGGTGCGGAGTAATTTTTGTATTTTGACGACATGATTTATTTTTTTATAAGCACCTACTACATTTTTCTTCTTTTTCTTCGCATGTCATTTATGCGCAATATATCTTTCGTTTTAAAAAATATATTTTAAAGTTTTATTGGTTAATTGATATTGTTTTAAACTATCACGCAGAACAACTGTATTTTATATATTGTATCACGCAAAAGGCTGTATATGCCGTTTAAGCATTAAAATTAAATTAACGGAGCTGCAATTGCACCCATTTTTTCAGTTTAGACAACACGGATGGGAAATCGCAGCAAAACACTTATTGAATTACAGTCACAAAACCAAAGATAGGCCTAAAAATATATTGACCGAAATTTTCTTGAAGCCGTATTTGCAAGAGTCACCGTATAAAAAATAGTCGCTGTAGGTGGATATTCAGAATAAATACGGATGATGTGGTTCTGTTTTCATGTTTAAATGCGGCGGCGGCGGCGCTTAGAAGATAATCATTTGGAAAAGATTCTTCTTGGTTGTAAGTGGTATTTGGGATTGAAAAACGAACAAAAAATAGACTTTTAAATTAAAAAAATTAAGGAATTTTAAAAAATACTGTCCAGCGAGTATAAATAATACCCCTCGTACCAATAAAGACAAAACTCCTTGGCTTGAGTAAAATCTTTTTATTTTTTGGGTATGCACCGGGAATATAATTCAAGACCTAAATCGGCATTTAAGCCACATACAACAGGGCCACCTTAAATAAATAGTTTCAGATTAATAAACCCTATAACGACACATTAGTTGTAAAATAGAAAAGTTATACACCTACAAAGATGTCTTAATGTTTCGATTAACTTTTCCTCAAAAGTAGATAGATAAACGATTAACTTTAGGATAAGAGAACGTACCTTGGCTGTTTATTTTGTCAGCTTTAAATACGACTAACAGTGCCTAAGCAGTAAACTTTCGTATTCTCATATTTATTTAAGCAGCCCCGATTTTGTGTTTGTTTCAAACGAAACATAAATGGTTTCGTATTTTGAACAAGTTGCTTAGAACAGACAATTGTGTTCCTTTAAGACCCCGTGTTGTGTTTCTGGGATGAAAGAAAACCACATATATCGCGCATCGCCCTGCCAACAGCAAGGAGACGCTTCTCAGGGATTTCAAAGGTTTAACAGACATGACGCGACAAAATGGCGCCATTGCAATTAAATAGGTCGAGTTAATTACCGCTTTAACTGTTATTTGTGTGTTTTTATATTTCTTAACTGAGTTAGCACACGAAATCCAGAATTAGATTTATTAAGAAAAACAAAAGACTAATTAATTCTTACCACATAACGATAATTTTACACTACTATTTTCGGATATCAGATATCACTATCCTCAGGTGTTCTTATAAACTAATAAAAATTCAAATATAGTAATACTAAGGTCAGAGGGATTATGTGGGCGTATTATGCTGTCAAGCTCTACAACGTGCTCCCTTTGGCCATCAGAACAATAAAACAGGAACTTGTTTTCAAAAAAGCTGTGTCAAATTGGATAGTGGAGGTGGGTAGAATAGAGATAAACAAAATTATTCAACCAAATAGATAGTCTTCTTTCATAATTTTTAATTTTACAATCAATTCAAAACACACATGTATGGATCCATTGTATATGGAATTAGTAACTGAAAAAATAATAAAAATTGAAAAATTAGTCCTCGGCACGGGTTACCTCAGTGAGGACAAATTTAGTATTTTTAATTTGTACTTTGCAGTTATGTTTTTAAATAAATACCGCTGCGCCGTTAAAAAAAATATAATAATAACGTTGGGCGGACTCAAGGGTGTAGGGCAGTGGGGGAGGTAGAAGTGTGGTGAGTAATTGCATGTCATTACACAAAGTAAATGCCAAAACAATAAACAGTATAAATCCAGAAGTACCTAATTGTTTTCATGCCTATAGTGTATTTTTTTTCTTCAATCACGCAACTAAGAGCGCGTTTTATTATTCATCTTTCTTTGTTTTTCTCAACTATAACGTGTTCATTGTAAAATGTAATTCAAAAAATTTTTATGAAAACATCCTAGTTTTTAAACATTTAAAATTTAAAAATAGGGTCATTATTACAGTTAAATATTTTATTTATTTTCTATTGTAAATTGTATACCTACTATAAATAAATAAATAAGTATTTGTAAATAAGGTATGTTACTATTGTAGGCTTAATAATGTGACGTTTTTCCCCTCTATAATTGGGCGTCCTGGCCTGTTGAGGTGGTTAAATAAATAAAATATTAAAATAACCAGAATTACTTTTATTCTCGTAAATATAACTAAACAACTCATAACTAAATAGTTTCATTAATTTGTCTTCACGTACAGTCGTCACATTTGTTCTCATTACATTGTTTGTCACAACAAACTATTCAAATGTGTTTTGTAATGGTTGAGTGTACGATATCTCTTTCGATAGCCCTGGGACTGTAAGCAGGGTGCTCGCTTCTTTCGTACCATGCGTTTTGAAGAAACGCGATGGGTTTAATACAATATACGAAAGTGACGGGAAAAGGAACTCACGGTTTTCTCCTTTGGCACGGCTCTCCAGAATTGCACACAGAATTAAACTTGTTGGTTTTCATCTGGTTTTAACGCTTTTGATAACGAGCACGGATCGGCGCTATCGTTCGATGGCGGTTCGATTTCGTCGATGTTTTTCGCTAAAGGTTGTTGACTCGACTGTCTGTTTACTTCTGAGTGAGTAGTTCCGCTGGTGGTCGCTAGAGGGGGATATGACATGGACAACAGGACGAAATGACATTTGACGAAATATTAATTAGTCAGTCCTGAACAGGTTGAGGCTGTATGCAAGTATTGTAAATTGAATAAATTGTATTATAAAATTATCACGTTTTAGTGCTAATTAGTTTTAGGAATTTTAGGAGCTGAAAAATAAACAAAAACTGATAGATGTGTTATTTTACTTCGTGCTAATATCGGTAATTCAATTTGTGTGGTTAAATCTGCTTTTTTTCTTATTAATGGATTGATTAGCGTGTGTAAGTGCTAAAAAAAATCTATTTGTGGGGCCTTATTCTTGAGATAGATTAAAATTTAATCCATATTTATGTTTGAATAGTAAATTGGTTTCATTATTCAGTCATCAAATTACAAATTATTCATAGTTAGATTGTGTCTTGTGTTAAATTTGCATAGCTTTTAAATTGCATTTGACGCCGCCCTTGTAGCTTTAAAATAAATATGTACTATAAACAACATTTTGAGTGTGTCCAAATACTTGTAGACAAAAACTGGCAGATATGTATATTGGCAGATATGGATATCAAATACTAGGTGAAATGGGGAATGTTGTAATACATCGAGTGGCCACTTAACCCAGCCAATGACAGGTCATAAGCGCTGTAAACGCCTAGATATCCATATTCCCTTCCAAGTTTCTCGTCTCTGTTGAGATGTCAAATTGTAAATATGTACTGTTCATTTTTAGTATTTAATTATAAAATACTTTTTTCATGCTTATACTTTTCGTATTATAAAATAGTTTAATACTAGAAAAAAGTTTTGTATACAAAGCCGAACCACTTGGAATATTGGTAGGTATTTTTCTAAGGTAAATAATCGCAAATTATTTACAATTTGACATCTCAACAGAGACGAAAAGTTTGGAAGGGAATATGGATATCTAGGCGTTTACAGAGCTAATGACCTGTCATTGGCTGGGTTAAGTGGCCATTTTGTAATGGTGAAATCCAGTTTTTGTCTGCAAGTATTTGGACGCATTCAAAATGTTTTTTATGCAAATTTTTTATTTTATTTTATTTATTTAACCACCTCAACGTCACTAACACCCAGGCTTGAGAAAAATCACTTTTGATTTTTGTGTTCTCACCGGGAATCGAACCCGGAACCTCCGTATCGTGAGTCCAGCGAAGGTTTTCTTGTCTGGAGTGAATTCTGATAAGATTACAATCAAGCGGACTCGGCTGACTCGGCTGTATATTCATTTACCTACATTAAACGAGACTAATTGAAACAGTTTTTTTTACAGAAAATTCTTTTTTTGCACGCTTTACTTGCTAAATTATTTATTTTAAGTTCTCTACATTTGGATCAACCAATAAAATCACTAGTTAGAACAAACAGCATTGGTCGTATTACTTAAAAAATCAATACTTTCGTTTTTGGTAGGTAATAACCATAATTGCCCACAACCTATTAGTAAAACATTAATTCCGCTATAGAAAACAATACTTTTAATGCATTATACAGGGTGTAACCAAACTCGATGTACAACCCGAAAACTGGTGAATCTACATCGTATTTGGAGACGATTGTGTAATATGACTTTTTAATTTGAGCTTGAAAAAAAATATTTTTTTCTTCTCACAAAAGTTTTCTTAATTATGGCAGATTAATAAAAAAAATAGTCAAATATTGATTCCAAGACGTTATTAATTTGACTAAATACATGATATGTTATACCATTTTTCCAAAAAAAAAAATTGCTTCAATAATTGAATATATTTTAAAATTCGTTTTTTATATTTTGATTTTGTGTCATAGACAGAAAATGTTATTAATTCTGACTGAAATACGTAATATTAATTTAATACCATTTTTCTAAAAAAATCTACTTCAATAAAAACTTAACTTCAATATCGATGCATAGATGGATTTAACGCGCTGGTGGATGATTTTTGTAAAAAAAATCAAAAATCATACCTGTGTGGATATTAAAAATAAGCGGAATGGGGAATGTTGTAGTACATAAAGTGGCCACTTAACCCAGCCAATGACAGGTCATCAGCCCTGTAAACGCTCGAATATCCATATTCCTGAATTTGAAAAATTCTATCTCATAAAGGGATATACACAAAATGTAAAATTACACAAAATGTCAAAATATGAATTTCAACTGCAAAAATAACTATGGATATAAATTTCCAGCAACCTTACGTACGTCAGAGATTAATATAAGTACAAACAAGGCTATAAATTACATTATTCCAAGAGAAAGAGAAAAGGTATTTCTGGCCACTTATTACTTTGAATGGCTAAACAAACAAATGTTTTTCCGAAGAGTATTATTAACCGCTACCCTTAGACCCACAGAATCAACCGAAAGTGGTACATAATATGTAGCTCGAAAGAGATAAGCTTACAGAAAATATATAATAAAGCTCAACCTCTACCATTGTACGAGGTATAAACATCACAAGACGTGTGCATGTATTAAATTTCCAAGTATTTTTAAAGCTGTACCTTAATTGGTATTAGTTGTCACTATATACAATTTTTACAACTTATTTGATTAACAAAAGAGCATACCACAGATTCGCGGCTGCTTTCCCATACGAACGTATTCCTCGGTTTTCTCCCTGGAATTTAACATTAGAGCAATGTTTTTCACACCTTTTAGATATCGACCAGATGAGTGTTCGATCAAAATATCGATCAAAATAAGACGACGCAAACACGCATCTAGTCGATATCTAAAATGTGTTAAAAAACATTTTCATTCATTCATTATACCATATCCGCTCCCTATGTGGAGCATATGGAATCCACAAACTGCCTCCAGGCCAAGCGATCGGCCGCCAGCTCCGCGCATCATCCTCCCAAGTCAAGTCCACGTCCCGCAGCTCTGACGCAAACTGCCGACGAATTGTCACGACCGGGACGCCGGGAACCTGATGCCTTGTAAAATAGGCAAACAAAAAAACATGTAATGTTAAATTCCAGAAAGAAAATCGAGGATTACGTTTGTATGGAAAGCGGCCGCGAGTCACGTGGTGTGGTATGCCCTTCGTCGCAGGACTGCAGTGGCGGCACATGACCAGGGTCAGGGACTAATGGAGGATAAAAGGAGAGTCCTATGTCCAATACTGGAATGAAGATGGCCGAGGAAGAAGAAGAACAACAAGTTAACTAACTAACTAACCATCGCGCAGTTTTCCCGAAGGAGTAGGCACAGATAGTCAACTATGTCCTGGCACACTTCCCTTGCTTCCTCCACATTCATACATCTTCTCATGCACAATTGCAATATTATAATGAAAAAAAAATTTCCAACGAGCGTGCTTTTTGTAGAACGAATAAAAAGTTTTTGACTTTACACACACTCTTCATTATCTCGTATTATTTACCCGAATGGTAAATATACAGGGACAGTATATAACACTTGAACCTTTGGATAAATAAGGTCCTTCCGCCCTTGCCACCTACACCCTTTTTATTTACATTTATACAAAGGTTTTGTTAATTGTGTATCGTTATATACATATATACACAAGAACGATATAATTGTTTTCTATTATTGGGAAGTAGGTATAAGTGCAAAAAGTAATTTTTGAGCGTGTTATGTTTCTTGTTAGACCAAACCCACAAAATGGTTTACTTTTGAGATTATTTTATATACATACTTGTTTTGCCCATATTTTTTAGTCTAAAATGAATTTTTAAGGAACCTTTCTACAAATGTTAAAATGTTTTTTGATATTAAAATAATTTTATTCGTACATTCGATTTCCAACATCTATCTACCTATTTTTAAGAATTATCTAATTTCTACATCTGTTTTTCCAGATCTCATTGATTGTATATTTTTGATAATGGGTCGATGGAGTATCGGGAGACCTAAATTAAGGTAGTTGGACTGTGTGGAGAGGAACACAGCACCCTTGGGCATTGGCAATTGGAAGGAAGTAGCCGGAGACAGACGCGAGTGGAGACGTTTCTTGGAGGCGGCCGGCCAATGGGTTGTAGCGCCGGAGATTGATTGTTTGATCTTTTCGATAAAAATCATTTTTAATTATGTTGAAATAATAAGCACTTCTATTGTATGTATAATGTATGGGTTCGTATTTTACGTTAATTTGTAAGTTTAAGAAAATAATGTTTAGAATGATTCTTGTTGATTGCAAAATTTTTCCTTATATATTATTTTGAAAAGTTATATTAAATAAATACGACTAGAAATAGACTAATAAAAATATATACTCAGGTACTTTTATGTATTCATTTTCACTGTGGTACAATAACATTTTCTAGGAAATTTGAATAATTTAACTTTACTGAACTTTAGCGGTGGTGTAGAAATATCCCTTGTGAATGGTATTATTCTTTTACCTAGTACCTATCTAGGTTCTTCAGCCAAATGTTTCATTTCCCACTGGATTACTTACGGGAAAGTGTATTTTGGGTTCTAGCAGCTCTATTTTAATATACTTCAATATTTTCACCATACATCATTTTTAAAATTATAGCAATATTGAACACGATTAACATTTTATGTTATGGGTGTAAGTAACATTAGAAATTAAAATGAGACAATGTTTATTTATAAACATTTAACTTAATTTTAGACAACCTTGTACACCTACACCATTAGGTTTTGCAGATTTCGCGCTTAGCTTTGCCAAAAGGAAAATAAGAAGTAGGACCCTTCAGCTCTGGAATGACCATTATTTGCATGAGACAACCGGGAAAATAACGAAACTATTTTTTCCTAACATTTTCTATGCCTTTGATTTCAGAAAGATGCAGGAAGCCAGTTTCGAACTCACTTAAATCCTTACAGGACTCTCCTTCATGAGCTGCCTACATAGATTCAAGATCTCTGAGATTCACAGCTGCCCATGTGATGATGAAACCCCTCAAGATGTTCCCCACCCGTTGATGCATTGCCCCTTTTTCAGATTTTAGAGACAAGAGCTGGAGGCGCGATGCAGAAGTCAAGGTGAAGATCTACAGGACATTCAATCCGTGATAAGTAATAATAAACCATCACAAGAGGTGGTATCATACATGATAAATATAGTAAAGGAAATAAATAAAATGAACAAAAATAGGACACAAAATGCCGAACACTCTTCAAATTGATCGGACTTCTCTGTCCGCCTTCTCGTCCGCCTTCTCGTCCGCCTTCTCGTCCGCCTTCTCCGTGATGAGTTTTCCGTGGTTTTCTCATCATCTCAGGCAAATGCGGAGAAGTTCCCTTTGGTCCACACCAGATGTATCCCGCCTGATCATAACATAATATATGAATAATCAATTACTACAGTCAATTAAAGAAAATCAACTTGATAAAATATGAACCTTGTACATCATAAGCAAGGTAAAAAATTAATATAACTAACTTTCTATTGAACGTTATTCTGGAACAGATTAAAAATTATGCAGAGGCTTTTTCCGCCTCGTTTTGACCTGGATAGAAACCACTGTAACGTTGTGGATTCCGAGTCAAGTACTAGGTACCTACCCCGGAGTTTCGCGTCGACTTCCTAAAGTTGGCAACACTGTCCTTCTGGACAGCGTTCTTTGAGACGGCGGGCAGTTGGCTATGCAAAATGGCCGCTGACACCACCTAGTTGACAAATTGTCGAATTACGGCGAATCCCGGATGCAGGAGCCGCCGTATCTGTGAAAAGGCCCGGTCCAGGAGAAACCGTAAGTTTGAACCACTTGCAGCATCGAACTTTCCTAGCATAACACCCACGACTTGCCTAATTACTGTTTTTTTATGTCCTTCATTAGGGGCCTCCTAATTCCCTTCATTGTTTAATTCCTTGAATATTAATATTATTCTTTAAAATTTATCCGTTGATACGGATCATAAATCGCTGGACGCTCATGGTGTGGATCGTCGCTGCTGGCGAAACCAAGCGATCCTAGCAAACCTCACGAGTTACAAAGGTGGCCGGTTATGTTTGTACCCACGTGCTGCTTAAGAGCGCACTTTAATCATCTTGAACATCTAATCATCACGTCAGGTGCGGGCGGCCATGCCCGCATCGAAGCCATTCTTCATCTTCACAGATGCCAGTCTTCAGCTGCCGCAATCGTCGAAAATGCTACCTGTATGCAAATTTGCCTCGGTGCCATGCACCGCGTGTTTAGACAAAGGTGTGGGAGATCGCCGTGTTCTAGTCAATGTTCTCGATAATTTTAATTCTTGTACTAAATAGATGATTTATCAAAATTATTATTATAAATTCCCCTCAACCTAGTGAGCTAGCTAGCTTTTTTAATGGCCAAACGTAGTTTCAGATTGATTAGATTGTGGTATTAATGTAATTGGTTGAGATGTGGAAAATTTAAACGCAGGAATGCATAGCTTACAAATTTAACATCAAATTTCTAGGTTAGACATCTTGTAAAGGGTGGTTAAATTGTAAGGGCCGATGTTGAATGTGAACCACACCTAAACGCCAAGTTTTTTTCTAAATTTTATTTGACATTTCTCTATTTCAGACTTACTCAATTTGAACCATGGAGAAATACACAATCCAACAACGTGTTAAAGTTATCCAGACTTATTATGAAAATGGGCGTTCAAATCAAAATGCATATCGTGCACTTCGTGATTTTTTTGGTCAATTTGATCGTCCAAATGTGCGTACAATCGCAAAAATCGTGGAAAAATTCGAGCAAACCGGGTCTGTAGAAGATGTGAGAACACCAGTGCATGCTCGTACTGCAGAAAAATATTGCTGCTGTTCGCGATAGTGTGGCTGAAGCGCCGTCCACCTCAACTCGTCGCCGTGCCCAACAATTGCATCTCTCACGCTCGTCTTTGATGAACATTATGCATAAAGACTTGCATTTACACGCTTACAAGGTGCAATTGGCTCAAGAACTAAAGCCTCTTGACCATTCCAAACGTCGTGAATGGGCAGAATGGTGGCAAGAAATGGCAACAGTGGATGATCAATTTTCGAAGAAAATCATCTTCAGTGATGAGGCACATTTTTCACCTCAGTGGATTCGTCAATAAACAGAATTGCCGCATTTGGGCGAATGAGAATCCAAGAGTGATTGTCGAAAAACCAATGCACCCACAAAGAGTGACTGTTTGGTGCGGTTTATGGGCTGGCGGCATCATCGGGCCGTATTTTTTCCAAAATGAGGCCGGTCAGGCAGTTACTGTGAATGGTGTTCGCTATCGTGAGATGATAACGAACTTTTTATGGCCCGAATTGGAAGATATGGATGTGGACAATATGTGGTTTCAGCAGGACGGTGCCACTTGCCACACAGCTAACGAAACAATGGCTCTTATGCGCAACAAATTCAATGGCCGTGTTATCTCACGTAATGGCGATGTCAATTGGCCGCCAAGATCATGTGATTTGACACCGTTGGACTTTTTTCTTTGGGGTTATTTGAAAAGAAAAGGTGTACGTCGCTAAGCCAGCAACAATTCAAGAGCTAAAGGATGAGATAATTAGGCACATTAACGGCACAGAACCTCCATTATGTCTCAGCGTCATCGAAAATTTGGACCATCGGATGGAGGTGTGCCGCCGAGGTCGCGGCGCCCATTTGGCCGATATTTTGTTCCATACATAATTGAGTAATACCAATATATCATAATAAAATAAAATTACAATAATTTCCTAAATAGTTTGTATTTTATTCAAAATCAACATCGGCCCTTGAAATTTAACCACCCTTTATGTGAGACTGAAATCTTTGTTTTACACGATTCTTGTATTTATAATAATTGCATCATCCATATAAATAAAACTGTTGAATTGAGACTCCTATTTCTTTTATTTCTTCCCAGGTCCGCGTCCCGTATGTTTGACAACGTGTTCACTTGCTTTTGTTCAGTTAGATTCGTTTTTGATAAATTCTTTTAAAAATTATTTCATAGAGATTTCTTGTCCACCACTGAGCTAGTTGGTGAAGCGATGACGGGGATTCTGGTTCAGTATAGAGGACCAGAATCTTCTACATCACAAATGACGCCCAAAATCGTGGAGCCAAGCAACCCTCATATAGAATTCTTATGATGGCGCCCTATTAGATATTCCTTTAATTGAAACACGGGACAAATGACGAGATCGTGGAATGGGGAGAAATTGGAGCATTAACGAAAAAAATGGGGAAAATGTTTTCTCTACACATCGCCGGTATCTTTCTAAATCGTGTGGTATCCATCCATGTATTCGACATCACCTATTCCCTTACCTGGCCAATCTACGAAATGGTCCAGTCTGCTGCACTCTACAAGGAAGCTGGGAAGGAGGAGCCGACGGCGGACAGCGCAACCAGAGGCACGCTGAAAATTTCATGGAGGAAGGACGTTTTTTTTTTCTCGAAAATCTGCGAGGGTCAGGTGATATCGTTCCATTTTTATTTTTGTGCATTTACCAGTGAATAACTTTCTTTATCAGAAATAATTCGTGGGTATTTTTTTTTGTAAAAATATATGGGTAATTTTTGTGCTAGCTCTACAATATGTTGTAAGCTGCACTCTAATACAACAAAGCTGAGTGTACCTTTGGGTGTTAAATTTTTTTTTGGAGGATTATTGTAGCTTGGGTTTTGGTGGAAGACAGATGTCTTGACTGTTAACTTTTTACAATCTTTTCGAATATTCGTGAATAATTAATAAAGCATGGAAACTGATATAAGTTAACCACATGTGCAATTACTTAATTATATCACAGTTTATAGTGAAATTATAGATTTCTGTGGAAGTTTGAATTATTTCTCTTGCGAAATAATATTATTTTGCGTATAATTTTTCTTTGAGTGTTGTTGCAATTTAGAATGAAGTGTGTCGATTCATTCTAATAATTGTTTTTTCGTAATTTAGTGTAAACTTACACTAGGGCATATTGTTTTAAATCGAAATTGAGATTCACGATATACATAAATTCTTTAAAAAATTTTTACCTGAAAACTTTTATAAAAGGGGAGTTATTATAATGGTTGAGGGGAGTCCTAAAACTTTTGTAAATCATTTCAGGTATAAATCCGGTGCACTTCTAATCCAGATCGCAGCATTTTGCAGTACGACAGTGAAGATTCAAGACTCGTGGCGTTTTGCAGTTGGCGAACGAAGATTCGAGAATCGCGTACTGCAGGGCCGTGATCGAAGCGACACTGCGTTCGCACAAATTGCATCAGGTTGTACCGTTTTGATTTTATTTTTTTGATTATTTTCTTCTTGGAAGCTGATACAATTTTAATTTAGATTCATACTTTTTCCTGTTGGTTTTTTGTTTGAAATTATAATGGAGTTAAATTCAGTTGAGAAGTCGGGGGAAGTGGATGGGAATAGTATGGGAGCCAGTCACGGTTATGGTATCGGAGAAGGCCTCCAAGGCACTTCCGTTGACTTTACGCTGCCCACTCTTCCATCTGCATCAACCGCATATCTCGGACCACCTTTTATTAGACAAGATGCCGTTGATTTCCCGAAGGGGAAAACAGTATCTAAAATCCCTCGCCTTCATTTTGAAGGGTTGACAAAATTGAATATTTGTTTTAATGGAACCGAGGTGGTTCATGATTTTATTGAAAACTTAGAGATTTTGAGAATAACCAGAGGTATCCCTGAAGACATTTTGTTGCAATCGTTTGCGGATCTTCTCTCTGGTATACCAAGGCTATGGTACTGGCCGATCAGAGACTCGTTCCAAACCTGGACCGCATTGAAGGAGGCGATGCTGGAACGGTTTGGAAAGTATTCGTACGAAGACGCGATCTTGTGTGAGCTCCTTTCACGCAGACAGCAGGCGCACGAAACTATGGCAGATTTCGTAGACTATATTCAACATCTGGCTTCAAAACTTACGATACCCTGGACTAAGGACTTTCTGTTGACTCACATCCAGAAAAATTGCCGTTCCGAGTATGTTCCGCTGATAACATCAGGGAACGTAACCTCGCTAAGCAGCCTGCAGAGAATGAGTCGGCAGGTGGAGTTTTATAAGGAACAGGAGAAAGTAGTATCAGCGGATAAGGAAGTAACTATAAATTCAAATTATACTAGTAGTAAAGTTATGAAAAACTGTAGTTGTACGGGGAATGCAGCTGCCATAAATGCCAGAAATTCTTAATTTGAAGTCCACCAATGTAGAGCGTGGAATGTCTTGTTTATAATGTAAAAATTTCGGACACTCTTTTAGAAGTTCCCCAAATATTAAGGAGTTAGTATGTTTTAAGTGTAGTAAGCGGGGAGTTTTAACTAAAAAACTGTCCTTGTTCCCAGCTTATTAAACCATCCAAAGGTCCGGTTTCAAAAAACTTGTAAAGCGCTGGCGCAGCGAAGATAAGAAAAATAACTTTACCGATCCAGTGGTTTGGAAACGCCATCTGGACTTTGTAAGATTGTTCTTATCTACCGCTCACGTTGCACCAGTAGTATGCGCTAATAACTTAGATCATAGGCCATATATGTATTTTTCTATTCGGCAATGTAATTTTGAAGGTTTGCTCGACTCAGGAGCGTCCGTTTCATGCATTTCCGAATACTTAGTTTTAAATTCTCCACTGTCTCAATTTTCGATGACAGCAAAGAATACTCACATTACAAACGGCAAATGGGAGTAAGCAATCCGTAGTAAAGGGTCGATTGTCTTGCCCATTAATGTCGAAAATGTGACGCACAATTGAGAATTCCTGGTAATATCCAAACTTTTGCCCGATATTATCCTTGGAGTTGACTTTTGGATGAAGTTTAATATAGCTCCCTATTTGTTTAAAAAAATATGTGTATTAAGTCTAGTGCCAACAACGGTAAACTTTGTGTTTCAGCTTTAATCTCTCCTGACGATTTGGAGGAACAGCAGCGTCGTAAGCTGAAACAAATTGTGATGGAGTTTGAAAAGATATCCTACGAGAAGAAAAGGACTTGGACGCACTACACTCGTCGAGCACAAGATCGTCGCAACTAGATCTCCGATAAAACAGAGAGACTACCCTCTGTCACCAGTAAGGCAAAAGCAGTTAGAAGCCCAGTTGGACGAAATGGTAGAACTAGGAGTAGGGGAGCCTTCGAACTCATCAAATTAGTATCCGGTAGTTATTTAATTGTAGATTTTATAGGATAATCAATTAATTTGTTCGCCGATAACGACATCTGTGATGTCAAATCGGAAACAATAAACGGGGTTTGTGTCCTTGCTAGAACATAGTAATGTTTATTTAATTTTGGTTGACAGTTGTCAATGTTTATCTGTCAAAATCACTAGCTGTCATTAACTTTGTTCACATTCGGTGAATGTAGTTTGTGAGTTAGAAAGCATAGTGAGGTTATGTTGTTTTTGTTGTTTAGTGTAGAAGTTTTTTTATGTTTATTGAGGAAGGAGTAATCAACAAACCCATAGGGACTTAATACGTGTTTAACATACAAACAAAGTGAGGTTATGTTGCACACGGGTTGATCGCCTGCATGTTATCGCATGGAAGTTTCTTTTGTAATAGTAGATAGGAGTTTAGTTTTTTTTTTCCTGAATTAGGTCAACGCAATTAAAATGGCTTGACAACGAGTGCACCCGACTCGTCAAGTAATTTCATATCTAATAATTTTGGTAAATATTTACAATTGTTTAGCGGTGTTTGTTTGTGAGATTTTGCAGAGCGTCATGAACTACGCAGAATTTTACGTACATTCTACCTATAGCATATTGGAAAATTTTGGGAGATTTGAGTAACCGAAATTAGATTTGTTTTAAATATTTTTTTCTTGTTGTCCAATTCTAGTTTAAATAGTGTCGATACGGGGCACCGGGGCCGTATAAATTGGAGTTAGGAGTATAGATGCTTAGGTTGTGGGTTCCCGAAGTGAACACACATTGTAGAACTGGAGTACTGCTACAAGGTGGTAGTGCTATGTAGGAGTAGAATATTTAGACGGGACGATGATGTCGTACCGGCAAGTATGGAGTTGTTATACCCGTGCGGTGGTTTATCCTTTCGAGCGGAAAGATGAACACCACAGGGTGATGAGGAATTTCCGTGTAGAATTATCGATTCAACGTCAGCTAGATGACGTTGAAATTTAGAAAACTGGAAGTTTGTGGAAACGTAGCGTATATCGCGAAATGTGGGCTGCATTCCGTCAGACTTGCAGTCTTGGGAAATCTAATTTTCATGATTGGGCATGAACATTAGATATTAGGCAATGTAGGAGTAGATTATATAGTGGAATTTCTCATTTATGATATTGTGAATTACCTATTACAGGGTAATTATATGTGTATGGCAGATGTTTGGGCCCATAAGGAAGGCCGAAACCTCTGTTGAGAAAAAAAAAATAAACTTAATATTATACCACTTAATTATAAACACCTATTTTAGATGGTTTTTCTTATATTGTCACCCTGCAGTGTTCAAAGTTTTTTTGTTCCAGAAAATACACCGTTACCTGGTAGGTGTATTAATTTAAAATACGTTTTAAGGCGTTTTCATTGCATTGTAGAATTAGCGCTTATTTTCTACAGCACGACAATATTTACATTAAGTTGCTATTTGATATTATTTGTGCACATTGTTTGGACCCAGATATCTTAGTTATCCGATTTCTGACACATTGTCTGAAACACGGAGTCGGAAAAAACAATAGACCAAACTGATTTTCTTTCTAGATGCTTTAGTCAATATGGCCTAGGACTGGGAGGAATGTAAGCGATTGCTGTGGTCTATTCCTGTGCAATCATTGGACAACGACACTTAACATTATTAAGTAGATAATACTTGATAATCTTACGAAAAAGAAGATAATCTTTACCACCATTCTCTTTTTGTATGAAACAAAACACTCCAATCACGTGCAATATTATTTAATATACCTAACTGAAAAGTGGCAAAAGATTTATTTGAAAACCTTTATTGGTTACGATTAAACGTTAACGTAAATCAATCATGTAAAAATTATGTAAGACCAAAATAGATGTTTCATATATATAAATAATATTATTTACTACCTTCAAGAAAAAAATAGCATTGTAAATGAATACCTCAGCACGGGCATTGCCCAGTGAGGTATTTCATAGATCTAAAAAAACGTAAATTATCAATTAAAAAAATTAAAAAATTAATGAGTCACTGTCACATTGCTAACGTCCACTCTCTATTCTCTAAAAAATTATTAGTCCAAACGTGTTCCATTTCATTCAGTTATATATATTATGTATTAGTTAATCCTCCAAGGTTGTACCTCAGGCACGTGCAGTTAGTGGAAGGTTCATTAATTTGTTTTTGTAGCTAATGTTGACATTCAATTCCCTGCTGGTATTTTGATATTAAATAACATATCAAAAATGTACAATAAGTATCTTGCTATCCTAACGTATTGGATACAAATTTAAAAATTAAACAATATTTCATTCCTTTGAAATCTTATGATTCCTTTAATATTGTACTTACTTTCAGGATAAAATCAACATAACCGTATTTACTTACATGTATATGTATACTTTAGCGTAATTTCCCTCACCAAGCACAAGAGCTTGTCTTTTTAATTGGTGGGGTATGGCGTTAAGTTTAATGTTATACCTTCAATTATTGTATTAGGTTTTTGTAATGTTGTTATGTCGTTAATACATAATAAATAATTTTTTTTTTCAAATAGTTTTACAACTCTTGCTAAGGTCATGTAAGGTCAAATGTGAAAATATTCACATATATACAAAAATTAAAATCTCGTTGTATCTTATCACAAGTGCGTTGTTTATTGATAACAAAAAAAAAATTATTACAATTTCTTGAACAGCAAATTATTTCATTTCCAATGGCTGTCAGCACATAATATTTTATTGTTATGGATAGGTTTATCTATTGGTGTCTCTATTGTTTACACAATAGGCCATGTTTGCGAAACAACACAACAGAGTGAGTGCTTATAAATCAATTTTTTTTAATTAATAGGAACTTGCACTTAACGTTGGCGCTGCCCGGTAATTTCTAAATGAGCTACTGTTGAAGGATACTGAAGTAGGCACCTATGTACACTGAAACGTGAGCGAACAATGAACGAGTTAGTGTGAACGTAATTAAGTTATAATAAGCCACTATGATCGAGAGAAAGGAGAAGGTATTATGAGGGTGTGCTGTGAACTTTTCCGTTTAGATAAGAAGCTTTATTTAAAATGCATTATGTTGGATCGATTCATTAATGATAAGTAATAAAACAGTAATAAAATTCTCCTCACATCTTAGAACAAAAATTTCAGAGAAGTGACACTACATACTTGAAAATACTACCGTGTTTGAGGTGTCTAGTTACCACCTACGTCACTCACTACGTCATCAATAGGTATCTACGTCATCACTAGACATTTACGTCACACGTTTCGTGTACTATCCTAAGTGCTGGAGTCTTTAGAAAAGAATTTGATAATAAGAGTTATGAAATTAACCCTGGAAAGCGAATGGGGTAACTTAACAACTTGCCGTGCAGCTGTCAAAATTTCAAAACATTTTTACTCTCTGGTTTGTAGAGTAAAGCGTAAAAGCGGACTAAGCTATGATTGGTTGATACGCGTTTGGGTTACGCCTTCATTATGTATTGTCAAATTTCGCTTTTAAGAAATCCATTTGATTTTAAATTATTTTGTTTAACCTAACCTATCATTAACCTAATGTATAAATTTCATAACCTATTATAAAGGATATTGCTTTTAAATAGCCATTTGATTTAAATTATTTTATTAAACCCAACCTATCTTAACCTACTGTTAAAATTTCTTTCTTCGACTCTTTTTCTACATCTTGTCATATCTATGGATTTAGCAATAGACTAGTCCTCATAAAAACCACGGCAAGTTGTTAAGTTACACCAAGCGAATAATTTTAGAAAATTTGTAATCAACGCCCCTTCTAAATTATTGATTCAAGCCTCATATAGTATAATTTATTAAAATGTATATTTTTTCAATGGGAATATTCTTCGAGTGTGATACCTTGGCTTTGCGCGTTTGGCTACTGTGCATGAAGTCGCGGGTTCGATTCCCGTAGGGGGTCGTCAACATGAAATATTTATTTACATGTTATTTTCAAAGTACTATTTCGTGTGTTGGACCTTGGACTGGTACTGAAGCGTATGACTGATCATCTTACCTTCATGTAGTAAAATGATCAAGAATGACTGCACTTGGTGTACCGACGCAGTGCCCTATGCAATATTGTGCGCGGATAAGGGAAAGTAGTAGATACAGCCACTCACACCTTTTTGTCTTCAATTAAAGTAATTACTAAAGTTAAGTTCGAAGGTCAGAGTAATAAATAACGGCTATTTGAAACAGACGGTAATATTTCGCTTTCGGAATCATTTATGAAATCAATGATAACATTGCCCTAGTAACGATATTCAGACATCCATATTAATAACTTTGACCAATAAATTACTGTGGGTTTGATATCGGATAATTCTAGAAAGTGAAACGTAATAATAAAAAAAACGTGGATTTAAAAAAAGGCGAAAATTCGAGGTGAATAATTCAAATTACGGTTACCAACAAACCCTTTGCTCTTTAGGATGAAGAGTTAGTGCTTTTTCTGTCGTAGCTTTGACCCACTTTCGCCATAGCTTACTTATGTATTTTTTTTACCTACATACATTTAAGTATAAACGTTTAATATTTGATTTTTTTTTTTTTTAATTTTTATTAAAATTTTTAATTTTTTATTTTATTTTCATGAAAAAGAAAACTAACAGATACAAGACGGTTGTTTATGTTGTTTGCTGCCACTATCGCTCGAACATTTAATAAAATGCTTTATTATTTATTTTCCATCAAACCTATTGTGATTTAGTGTGCACACATCATGCCAATAAATAATACTCAACTGGGATTCAATTCTGTGCATTATTTTTCTTATAAAAACACTTCATAGTTGGCCGCACAAAACTCAGAACCCCCTTCAGAATTTAATTAGTCTAACCTTCTGGTAAACCCAAAATACGTGAAAATAAGTCAAAATACAAAATGGCAACTAAATGGCGGCCGTTATTTTGAAATTAAAGGTAATTGTTTTTGCTAAATGTCTAAGTTATTCTATAATAGTTTTGTCAATTTAATAAACTATCATTAATATCTATATTAAATTCAATTAACCGTCATAAATAGCGTTCTATCTTCTCTTTCTACTCTGGGAAATGGCGTAATGGCTATTAACTAGGTAAGTAGTTAGTTAATAAGACTGCGACTCTTCCTTTTTTAATGAAACGTCTATGAATTATTGCGTTAGTATTAAATGAGATGTTGCGTATCTCATTTATGATTAACTTTAGCATAATTACGAACAGAACCAAATTACTAGAGATATTAATAAAGCAGAGAAACATTGTATCTTTTACGTATCTGTTTGAGCAATCAGAACTTTTTAGTCTGGAGATACTCGTTAAGGTTAAGGAGGGCATGAGTGTTAATTAGTCAAATAAACACGTAGACGTGATGGAATCTTCTTGTTAATTGTGTAAAAATACGACTAGTCATGATAAAATATAATAAAGGAGCTCTTCAAAAATCTTAACAATCTGATACAAAAAAAAAGACTTAATATTCCAGGTTGAAAATCATGACACGTTGTAGTCCAATGGTTAGAGTCGTAAAAATCCCTCCACCACAATATATTTCCTCTTTCTGGCATAGTCATTTTTCTACTACTTACTTATTTCTCTTATCCGTACTTAATGGTGCATAGGGCACTGCATTGGGACACCAAGTGCAGTTTACCTTGATCATTTTTATTGCATGAAGGTAAGATGATCAGTTGTACGTTTCACTGCCATTCCAAGGTATCATACATGAAATATTTATATGAAACCACTTGTAAATAAATTTATTATATTGACTCCTTACGGAAATTAAACCCGCGACCTCATGCGCAGAAGCCAAACGCGCTACCACTATATCGCTACCACTATAGGAGGGGGGTAATAATTATTTATTTGAAATTAGGAGAGTTTCTAAGAATTGAGTATACGCAAAATATTTAATTTTAAAGCAGTCTTTTATGCCATTTAAAAGTACTCTTAAAATTTGGTATGAAATAAATATGATTAAAACAAAATACCTAGTCATTGTTAAAAAATTATTACACATTTTAAAGACTCGTCGCAAAATCCAATAATGAAGAAATAACAATTTTGCATTATAATTTACAAATTACACCATTCGAATTATTACTACCAAATTCAAAACAGTTTTTGAAGATGCAAAATATAAGCAAGTACCTAAAATTTTTATATCCTCGCATTCTTTTGTCGGCTTCTTCATATTTTTTTAAAACCAATTTATTAATCAATCATAAAACAATGGCTATTCAAAGATTTTTTATAATAAGGTAATCACCTACTTATAATTTTCTAAATGTGTGCCATATTCATACGAAAGCGAATGGAGAGTGATAAAAACTCATCTCTACAAAATTTCTTATCCACAGCTGTAAGAAGTTTTTTCCTCACTGAAATCTCTGATTATGATTTGTGAGGTGAATTAAGCACAACACTTCCCTAACTCTCCCAAGTGACACGTAGTTATCAACAAGTGATAATCGTGGATGTTATAATATTATTGTACCTTAAGGATCTGTATTTTCGTTCATTCTACACCTTTCTCTTTTTTTATTTAATCCTATTAGACCTAGGTTGTAAAGCGCCCTTGAGATGATATTTTATAAAAACTGCGCCATACAATTGGTTTAATTTATTATTATTATTTTACAAATTATTTTTTACAACAAATTTTTTTAAACATAATATAATTTAAAAACTGACTAAGTATTATAATAGTACCTACTGAGCTAGTTTGTTTAAATGGTTTCCTTTTCTTTAGATCGTTAAGTGCTCGAGTTACGACCAAAAACATTCCTTGTTTAATATGTTCATAAACATTTGGCGACTTTTCGCCGTAATAATAAAGAAAACAGAAAATATCATATTTTGGGTACATATTATATCGTGTAATGCCTTAAGCTATCGCTTGACCATACAAGTTTAAATTTTCTCCTAACAAACATGGGAGAAGGTGACCAAGGAGGGTCTCCTGAAGATATCCAATCATCTCCACATACTCCACATAGAAGCATACGTGGTGAAAGAAGAAAAATAAATTCATGAAATACTGAATTACAAATTTTTTCATTGTTTTCCGTTATAAACAAATTGATAAAAACGTTCATTTTTAAATGATGGAAAACTTAAATATGTATACGTTCTTTAGAAGTTCGACATTCGATGCTTCAAACATTTCCATAAATACCTTAGAATATTACTTATATTGCCTTTGTTTCCAAAGAAAGCCATTTCGTTTTACTACATAATAATGTGCATGCCAGAGGTATAAAGCAGACAAAAGTCTCCGTGGCAATAAACTTAATGGTAATGTGAAAACTGACGTCGAGATGGTTAAACAAAAAAAAGGAGGTTATTTTATAAAATTTAATTAAAAACTGCATATCTTCTGTGCAAATACAAAAAACTTAATATTAATGTTGAACCTTCTCTGGGCGTTGAACAATCAGTAGTGTTTTATATTTTCTTTCATTCAATTACAAAATTCCCACTTTGCACAGAAATGGATAATTTTTTTAATGCACCCATATTTCTTGGTTAAGCGTTTCTAAAAATAACCTTCCTACCATCAATCGCTGTACGGGCTTGTAAGTTCCCTACATTGGTGTAGAGCGGATAGCAAGAAGCGGGACCATTATGGCCTTATAAATTAATTTATTATAAGGACATATATAATTTCCACAATATAAAATATAAAGTATCGTCAGGAAAACCAACAGTAAAGAAAGCACTCCACTAACCTTGATGTATCACATTGGTTCCTCGTATTGGTACAGCGATAGGTGATGGGCTATTAGCGGTCGTAGATACAGCTTGAAGCACAGCAATCTTTATTCGTGGCTTAGGCGGCGGAATTATAATCATAATTAGCGGGTTTTGTAAATAGAAAATAGCGGGGCGACACGGCGTGCTTGTGAGTGAGCAACAATTCTCAACTGACTTTTACTAAACAAAATGCATCTTGCGTGTGACAATTTGTGGAATATTTGAAATTCAAAATTAGTGGGTAGATACTCCGCATATTAGAGACCTGACAACAAATATACATCTATATACAGGAAATCATTGGTTTAGGCCTAAACAATCGCAATGTGTACACAATCAAATAAAAATGTATATGAATGATATTCTCGCATGTTCGTACCAATATTAAACGTAAAATTAACGTAAAATTCTACACAATTTTCCGGATTAGCAAAAGGATTAGGAGAGATTGAGTAGACATAATATTTAAATTCCAATATTAAACAGATTTTTAGGACGAGTTTTTCGTGAATTCCAAGAACGCCACGGTACGTGTTCTAAGGTTTAAGGGTTAATTCAAAATCAATGAATGGATTACGTAACGAGATAGGAATGAATTATTTAACGTAGTGTTTGCATATAATGAACATGTATTTTTAGAATATTCGAAATTTATGCATTAGTTATAAGTTATAACAATAAACGTATTGAATCACATTGGAAACGGTGATAAATTTACATAAATTCTTATTCATGTGTTTTATAATAAGCTATGTTGGGCATGATGATTACGGGAAAATCAAAACCCTTTGTTTTATATAAATCTAAAAGAGCATGAGCGTGAGCCTTTTTCTATTTTCTATTATAATATAGTAGAAAGCGCCTGACTGGAAATCATGTTTTGTTCTCTCCTCTAGACATAGCTCACCTTTGAATACTCTGAACAGTATATTTTTAAGTAACTGATTGAATTTGATTTATATTTTTTATTGACATTACTTGGTGGAATTCCATGATTAAATTTTTAATATATAACTGATTAAAGTTAAATAAAAAATACTTGGTACACTTCCACTTTTATTTATTTTGACCAGTTAGCGCTTTCACCCTGTAACGGGCATCTTCAGACTGGTAACATGTTGTACAAGACAAATTGTGATTGCCCGGGGGCATATATTGGACAAAGCGGAAGATCGATAAAAATAAGAATTAAAGAACATTTAGCTTCACATAGATTAAAAAAAGATAACTCTAATTACGCTTCGCATTTAACAGAATTTAATCATCAATTTGTAAATCTAGATAAAGTCAAAATCCTTCATGTCGAAAATAAAGGCCCAAAATTGGATAGATTAGAAATACTAGAAATTAATAGAATAAAAAATAACGCCAATATATTATTAATTAACCAGCAAACAGAATTTTCAAATTCCCCATTACTTTCACCCTTAGCCTAACCCACTAATATAATCCCTGTAATAAAATCCTATCCTTCCATTACCTACACCTTCTCACAATACTGCCATTTAACATAGTTTTTGTATTTTGTCTCATTTTATCTCATACTGACTCTCTTTAACTCATGTACATTTTTGGTTTTTCTATATTTCTTATGTAAAATTGTTTTGGCCTTGTGCAATATAATAAAACTTATCCCTCCAGTTCCCCATTACCTACTTTGTTACATTACTGCCATTTAACACATGTTTTGTATTTCGTCTCTCTCTTTCTCTCAAATTGTCTTTTTCCATCTCATGTGTTTAGTATCTAAATTTATTTTGTAAAAACTGCTATTTTTACTTTTGTCTTGTACAACATGTTACCAGTCTGAAGATGCCCGTTACAGGGTGAAAGCGCTAACTGGTCAAAATAAATAAAAGTGGAAGTGTACCAAGTATTTTTTATTTAATTACGTTCTTACAAGGTAGAAAGATATATTATCTCACTTCTGTGTTCCTTACAAAGTCAAACCACCACTTGGGGTGATTAGGAATTAATAATTTTCTTCATAAATTTAAACGATACATATGTGTAACCTTTATAAAATGTCAACCTTTACTTGGTGAAAATAAAGTCATAAATAATGGAGTATAAATGATTTATTAATGCTCACCAACTTCACGTCATGTTGGTGGAGCAGAATAAACCCCATTAACGTCAAGCGCTCGAATGAGATTTTTCTTCCCTCGTTTCATGTTAAGTTATGGGGAAAAGCGGTGTGTGTAATAAGAATACTATACTGTATGTATGGGTAGAAAAAACACATTGATGCCAACAAATTATATGTTTTGGATAGATAATATATATCTTCTCAACATTTTTTCTGATTACGTTTGCAATATATAGGGAAAAAATCTGATTTATACGTGAAAAAATAATAGAACCTTTAATTAAATTTTACAAAAGTGCCAGGCATTGAAGTCCGTTTAAAGGCTAGTTAATTAGAAGTCGCATTTTTCATGTTTCTACGAAAAAATACGTGTACAAAAGATCACTTAAAATAATAACAAAAATCGCATTTCATACCTTGACCTTCGTATACACTTTTTTTGTTATTTATTTTACTTGCGATATAATTTTACTATTGTTTTAATATGCGTAAGACAACATACATGTAGCAATGTACTGCCCTATGAGGATAAGGTAGAGTAGAGAGTAGTAAGACAACATAAACATTACGAAAATTAAAACGAATTGGAATTTTTATACATTTCACTCTTAAACGCGTTTTTTCTTAAAATTTTGTTAAAAGAAGTTTCATTTGAAAAAACATTACCTTATTTAATCACTAATACTAATCTTTTTTTACAAATTTTACAAAAGATTTCACGTTCGACAGAAACACTTCAAATGTCACCTTTTCAATAGATTTTTCACTCACTTTCTTCACTAACAACACTCGCCAACAATGAAAAAATTCACCCAACTCTAACTAGATGCTGAAGTTTTTAAAGTGCTATCATCAACTAGGGTATAAAGTTTTTTGTCGATTTTCACTAAGAAACCTTTGTACACGTCAGCCTTCTGTTACGGCGCGCATACAACTGAAAAGCTACGGAAGATCACAGAACCGAAGTTTCCATCCCGCTGTGTCTTTCATTGGCATTGTGTACATATACCTACAACACATCTCCTGTACACAAACATACGTACTATATTGGTAAAGTGCAATTCCAAAGGTCAGAGCATCAGAAACACTAATAAAAATGCTTTGTTACTCACTTCCGTGAAACGGAAATTTCCTCCACGTGAATCCAAATATAAAAACATTTTTCCTACTCGTAGAATAGAGGGATGTGAATTATTTTGAACATGCGTTTGCAGCATTATCATTTTTTTAAAATAATAAATCGATTTGGATTTTCACCAAAAACTAACCATTGATTTTTTGTCGTTATATATTTTTGAGAATATTTTAGATTTTGTTTATTTTATTTATGTATATAAAATATATTTCTTAAATACTACAGTAAACTAATCGCAAAGATATTTTAAATAGTTATTCAAAAAATTACTTTTTTTAAATGTGCCAAAATCTATTTCTATTTCGGATTTCTTGCATTATTGGAGATGGAAAATTTCCCCCGTTTTTACTAGAAGCTGATAATTATCAGAGCTCTCTGTTTCAATATATTGTCACAATGTTTGATATAATGCTTGTTATATATAACTATAGTCAAGTTCTTATATGGGAAATGTTCTTATGGACATTCCTTACCATCTTCCTTGAGTTGTGCCTACCTGTTTGGAAGAATAAACCCTGGGGCAGGCATCTCTAACTAGCCATGTGTGGCTCAAAATGGCAAATGTAGACCTATCATTGTAGACTGAACAAATACATTACTACATAATTTTTTTTATAGTACCTAGCACTCTGCATATACTAAGTATCTGGAAAAAAAGTAGATAACTAATTATCTATTATAAAAAGATGAAGCATGCTAAGATAGATGCGAAATTTCAGTAATTCTAAAAAAAAAACAAATTTGATTACTAAAACTGAACTCCGGGTGCAGTGATATCACAAAAAGTAATTTTAGAATAGTTATTCTGTGGTGAAGGTAAAAGTTCGGCGACGAACGCAGCACCCTCCAATAACTGGAGTCATGAAGATGCGGCGGTGGAGCTGGCTTGGGCATGTACTCCGGATGCCTCGGGACAGCCTGAACCCGAGCTGCCTCTTCTTTACGCCTGCAGGATCCCACCGTCCTGGCAGACCATCCTACGGATATACTCGGCGGAGCTGATGGATGCGGGCCTAACGTGGGAGGAGGCGAGAGAGTTGGCTGGTGGTAGGGTCTCCTGGAGGAATATAGTGATGTCCACATGCTCCACATAGGAGCAAACGTGGTGAAAGACGAAGAAGAAGACGGTAAAATTAAATAAATGGGCATTCTGGTCTACTGAAGGTGATATCTATGTATAGGTAGATGAAAAATATATTTCCGCTTTTTACTTATTAGTACAGCTCTGATTTTTTCTTCCCTTGACTTTCTCTACCTTCTTGATCATGTTTCTTTTGAATTATTTCCGAGCAATCAAAATGTTTTTTTTTAAAATTTTATTTTTTTAAAATCTATAAAAATATGTCCATGAACCCAAAAAAATACTCAACCAAATCTACATTTTGATAAATAAATCAAACGAAAGGCCCAACATAAACATTATTTTCCGTTTCTAAAATTTCATTATTTCCTCTGATTATTTCCTCTGATTTTTTAAATACACCTACATATGTAATAAAACTGTAATGATAGTTTATTTTTGCATGTTGAAAAGAATTCAGCATCATCATCTTTCCATATCCGCTCCCTGTGCGGAGCATATGGATTCCATAAGCTGCCTCTAAGCCACGCGATCGCCGCCAGTTCCCTTCGCCAGTTAATTGTGAACAGTGGGCGTCCAGGACCCCGAGAACCTAATGCCTTGTAAGAATGGTTAAGGCTCTCTGAAGGCATACGTAGTATATAGCCTTGCCACTGAAACGCCTTCGCCCGATGACAGTAGAAAACCAAGGTTGCTGCGTCCGTTGCTTCCTCTGTGTTCCTTACAAATTCACTATTTTAGGTTACCCTTGATGGTCACCTGTCTGAAAAACTCGGTGTTTTTCAGTAAATAGCTGTATTTCTACATAAAATATTTCATTTTTATTTATTTAATCATCTCAATAGGCCAGGAGGCCTTATTATGGAGGGGAACAACGTCACAAACACTCAGGCTTAAGAAAAATCACTTTCGATTTTGTGTTTTTCACCGGGAATCGAACCCGGAGCCTCCGTATCGTGAGTCCAGCGTCTTAGCCATTACGCTACGGAGGCCGCCATTTGGTAATATTTGAAAGCGGAAGCTGCTTTACTTAAATATTGAGGTTTAAATCTAAATTACAATGAGTTATGTATAATAAAGTACGTATTCACGGAAAGCCTGAATGCCTGAAAGCCTGAAAACTATGAAAATGTTTATTTCTACTCCCGATAGATGTCAGCAGTATAACTAAACTCAAACAAATCCTGAATAAACACATAAAACTAACTAACTTACCATCACGCCATTTCTCCGAAGCGGTGGGCATAAAGGATAGTACGCCATATCACTCTGTCCTGGCAAAATTCCTTGCTTCCTCCACATTCATACATCTTCTCATGCACGTACGTCGATTATTACGACGTGTCTTATGACCACTTTCAAGTATATGTTGTACTTTATCATGCCATGTAATAAAAACATGAAAAAAAATAGTAAACCAAATTAGTTTAAAGTATCATTTATTTATTTTTCATACATATTATAAATTAATAAGACATTATGTCGTCTTAAAATGTAAATACAATTTTATGATGACAATTTTTCATAGTAGGTGTAGTATATAATCTTAACGATCTAATGTTTATATCTAAGATTAATAGCTACAAATTATTTATTAAGCGTAAAACCCCGCTTTTTGTATGTACAAATTATGAATTATATTATTAATGTATAAAATATTATTTTTAATTTAAGACTTTAAAAATAAATTGATCACTCTTTAGTGGTAGTAGTAAATACGTGTTATGTCATACTCGAATTCCATTTTAAAGTTGTGATAAATAGACTGACTGTATTTAAAAAAATATATCAGTCAACCAAATATCAAGTTGTTTTTGTTATGCTTGTTGAATTTGGTCATTTTTCATTAAGAATAATTTGCATACGAAAAAATTCGTCAAATGTGATCTGACTTCTTAGAACAATGTATCTACTTGTACAGAAACTGATATGTGGAAAATGTTACATATATTATATAATACAAAAAATGAATAAAATTGGGATACGTACCATACTATTCACAGTAATAAACTGTAAGCAATTTAAATTAGTTTGACAATAATACCCTTTTAATATTCGTCTCAATGTCATATAAATATTTTATTATATTTATTTAATTATATAGTATTTTATTTTTAAACATTAAAAATTAACCAACTATTTTGTAATATATGTTGTAATCAACTATATAATTTAATATCAGTGTATTATTAATTTATTGATTTATTTATACAACTTAAATTTAATATCACTTTCTGTATCCTTAAATAATAAAAAAAACTTACAGTTTTCTTTACCTAAATGTTTGGTTATAACCACATGTACGGATATAGGATACATACATATTTACAGGATAATAGAAATAAATACATTGTGAAAAGCACAACTTCTAGTTTAAGCTTTTTACAAAGCTATTGAAACTCATGCATTCTTTATTTTCATTCGAATTGAGCTGTTTCATTTATACAATTTACCCTTTAAAACTTCGATAAAACAATAAAGTTATTTTTATATCCCTACAGAGATGAGGTAGAATTTTCTCAAATTCAGGATCATGGATATTCGAGCGTTTTACAGGGCTTATGACCTGTCATTGGCTGGGTAAGTGGCCACTTTATGTAGGTACTACAACATTCCCCCATTCCGTTTATTAGCGAATATCCACACCAGGTAACATTTTTTGATTTTTGTATATATGCTACGAATCAAGAATCATCCACCAGCGAGTTCAACGCGCCATCTATGTATTTATTTATTTATTTATTCATTTATTCACTATAAACGCCTATACAGGCTTTTCATAAAAGTAGAATACAAAATATTAGCAAATACATAAAAATGAAAAATATATATAATACATAATATGCCATTGATATTGAAGTTAAGTATTTTATTAGCAGATTACTTTATTTTTATGTTATTAAGACTCTTCTGACGAGTTAAAGTAAGTACTAGTAATCGCCTGCAGATAACTCTGCAATTTATTTTACTTATATTTAGACCAGATATTTTTTATACAACATTTTGGGTCGTGTTCAAATACTTGCACACAAATCTGGATTTTATTCCAAGATATATTAGATGGTATATTTTTATTTTTATATCCCTACAGAGATGAAGTAGAATTTTTCCTCAGATTTGTGTGCAAGTATTTGAACACGACCCAAAATGTTGTATAAAAACAATAAAGTATCAAAAAATATCATAATTTTTTTATTGGTGGTAATACAAAGTAAACTATTTAAAATGGTAAAATAATGTTAACAAAATTTACTAGGTATAGGTACAACAAAATATTGTAATTCGTTACTTAGGCCCAAAACACACGGTGAAACGCAAAAATGACGAAACTGCAACTCTAAAATTGAAATATTTTACTATCTTGGACGATGTAAAGTATACCACAGGATCCACATAGCAGCTTGAAGCCCAAAACAGATTTCAGGGGGCCAACATGAAAGAGGCTTTTGTCCAGTAGTGGTAGTAATTTATGATGTACAACCTTAAATAATGCATGGTGCATATGTTTACAGTACATGTTCATAAATTGGGGACCAAAAATCACTCAAAATGCCTACATACTTGTATTGTTGCTCCATGTAATTGATCACTAAACCAAAAGTAGGCAAAATTTTACAAAAAGATAAGAATAACAGATATTTTTATTTTTGGTCCGCCAAATCCGATTCAGTTTTAGAATAAATATAATTCATTCTTAATCGTTAAAATGGTGAATTTATTTAACACTGTCGATAGATTTTTCTAAATGTTTTCATGACGAAACTTTAAGATATATACTTAAATAGATTAAAAATATGCTTCATTATTAAGTTTAATAAAATTTAAAAATTACCAATTTCTATTACAAAATATTACATTTACATCTTACTGCATACAATGTCGTTACTATAATGTAGCGGAAGATTTCCATTGCCCAATATAGTCACTGATGTTTCTGGACCTCCTCTGCAAGCAAAATAAATAAATAAAATATTATAGAGTCAGTAGGGGTAGTAAAGAATACGTTTTTATTAATTGCAAAATTATGTAATATGACCAGCGTTATCTGATTATTTTAGTTAATTCAATTAACGCAAGATCCATTATCTAAGTGGTGAGAAGTATCCTATTTATAAACTATTGCGATGAGTGAAGTTTTATTCTTACAAAAAAAGACAAGACACGAAACAATAAGATCGTTTATCAGGCGTCTAGAGTTTTCCCTCAATTATTTTTACCAACATAAAACCCTGTTTTTAGCTAACCTACTTGTAAAACATAATCTAATAATAAAATGTAACGTGTATTTAAATATTCATGAAAACACAGTGGTTTTAGAACGAAGTTACTTTAGTATATGTGACATTATGTATTTTTTTGTAAATATATATATTTTTTAAATATATTTTATAAAAAAATCGTATAACGTTTTAAAAATATTATGTCACTGGTTTTTATTCATTATTTTTTTTTTTTTTATTTAAAATCTGCACATATATATATCAGATTTACGTAAAAAATAAATAACCTGAGATTTTATCTTCAAAAATGGTTTTACGACCATTATTATATTTTTATATTTTCGAATAAATATATTTAACTTTTCGTATTTTTAAACCAATAATAAATAATACTGTTTCCAAATACAGCATTCTAATAGTTGTTCGACGCACCGAGAATGAAAAAAAAATAAAGGGAAACAATAGTTTATTGACTAAAAAAACTCACATTAAACAGTTTATTTATTTTGTACAAAAGCTCACCATTGAAAATGAAGTTTTTTGATTCTATGACGAGAATTTAAAAAAATATAAAGTCAACATCAAAAATGTTGCATTAATTGTTATTGAACAAATTAATGTTTGTATAAATACATATCAATTCTTTAGTTTTAGTGCTTTCACACAAAAATCATGTATATATTACGCAGAGAACATCATAGTCTAAGCTTAAATCGAGAGGCACGCAGTTTACAGCCGCGCTGTGCAAGCGGGTTTCCTGTAAGGCATCGGACCCTCCCTATTGTATTGTGCAAAAAAAATGTAAAACTAGAGTTGGATATATTTGATCGAGTCTTTGTAAAGACTACTAAAGTAAGAGATAATCCTCCAATCAATTAAAACAAATAAATTAGTTAGCGTGTTCAGCGCATATAGAGGAGAAAGTTCTTCGTGTATTGGTCAGAGATAGGGAATTAGCACGCCTGGCTGTACTTAAATCCCTTCCGGATTTCCTACACAATAGATAGCTGAAAATACAAAAGATTTATTGAATAAAAATGTTATTCGACCTTAAGCACTAAAGTAAATTTCGATTTTTTTTTTCGAAAAAAATCTTAAAATGTGGCATTGCACAATTCAAATCTTCAATTTTATTTTCTTGATAGAATTATGTTTGTACTACTGATTTTTTTGTTATCGTGTTTATTAGATTTTCATGAAATAGCAACGATAACAACCTTAATTTATTAAGTTTATTTTGCCTCAATATTTTCTTAAGATTATTATTTTTTATTGTCACTCGTTTTGTCTGTATAAATATGGCTATTATGTATGGATATCCTGTACAAATATGGCTATCCAAAAAACAATAAAGATTGAAACACGTGTACCAAATTATTCAAGCCTTGCTTTTTTTGTTTTCACAAGGACTACTCTAAAAGTCTTTCTGTATACGTACCCACAATATGTAGAAAAGATAAACGCAAAGGTTGTGTATACGTGGGTTCAAATAAAGGTACCTGCATTTGTACTTCCCTTCATAATATGGTTTTACATGAATATGTAGGTATGATTCTCAAAAAGATGTTGGAATTGTTGAGTTGTACATATCTACAAATCGAAATAGCTATCTCAGTCAAATTAACCCCCACCTTTGTCACTTGCTTATCATTTCTGGCAAAATGTTTAATTTTCTGTCACGATTGAGCCTTTGAAAATGTGGGACTCCTAGTAATTTTGTATAACATGGAGAAATACGGGCACAAGATAAGTCTCTCAAGAATAACATCTTGTCATTATGTTTTTGTCCTCGCAGACGCAAATTACTTAACATTAGATTATCTTTTCATGTGTTATTACTGTGATTTCAACGAACCAGTTTTAATAAATACTTGCACATATTGCCCTATGCCAGAGTTGTCTGATTCCTTTGTATTTATATTATTTACATTCCTCAGCATACACGATCAACGTAAAAATATATATCTATAAATTTACTGATGCATTTTGTAATGTTGATATATTATACACACACAGTTTATTGCGAAAAATAAGCAATTAAAACTGATTTATTCAATCCATTCTGATTATTACATTCGAAATAATGCGAGTTAAAACTTTTGTTTCACCGTCCTGATTTAAGAATATAAGGTCCCAAATCTGAATTACTTTTTAAACAAAGGACTCTGTATTTACATACTTTCATGGCTCTTTTTTACTACGCACTTTTTAAAAATAATATTTCAGGGGTTATGTAATTTTCCACGCGATGCGAAAAAAAACAATAACGCATATGTTTTTGAAAGCTTTTTAGTAGATGGAAAGTTTAAACTTCCGCATTCTTTGTGAAAATAAAACTTCACGATTGTTTACATCATTCAACGTACCTACCTACGTAATAATATCACTCCCAGAAAATCTAATAAAATATCGGTACTCAAATTCTTATTTGATTTTTTTTTGTTTTCTTCATATTCTGAGGCTCATTGTTTTACTACGGCAAAATGTCAAAACAATCGTTTGATGAAATTTAAAGAATTTTCGCTCATTCGATTATATATTTTACTTAGTTCTGTCTCAACTCGCTT
>JAGVSP010000795.1:0-54204 GCA_022494985.1 Micrasema minimum
TACTAGCGGATAAACTACATTTATGTATCGAATTTCATACATTTTGTAACGAAAAGATAAACAAGTTGTTGATCATATATTATCATCGTGTTTGTATTACATTATACTAAATACAAGCAAAGCTAGTCTGTGCTAAAACTCGATGGAATATTTTATGATTTGATAACTTCTGATATGCGTTATTGTGATTCCTGTTTTTATCTGTTAGACGCCTAAACAAATATTTTGGATGGGTGTGATAATGCTATATTTGACGGTTTTTAAATTATTTCAAATGTAAACAACATTTTGAGTGTGTACAAATACTTGTAGACAAAAACTGGATTTCACCCATTACGGGCTAATAATTACAATTTGACATCTCAACAGAGACGAGAAATTTGGAAGGGAATATGGATATCTAGGCGTTTACAGGGCTTATGACCTGTCATTGGCCAGGTTAAGTGGCCACTTGATGTCAAATTGTAATTATTAGCCCGTAATGGGTGAAATCCAGTTTTTGTCTACAAGTTTTTGGACACACTTAAAATGTTGTGTATAAAAATTAGCTGTTAAAAGTTATAAGCATAACAAATTGAAGATTCATCTTCAGGCGTTTCCTAGTAGGTGATATAATTCATAAAGGTTTCTGCTAAAATGCTTAGCAATTTTCTCAATGGATGACAGAGAGTGTTCCATGTGAAGCGTCGCGCCATTTGATTGTATATTGGCAGATATGGATATCAAATACTAGGTGAAATGGGGAATGTTGTAAATACATCAAGTGGCCACTTATCCCAGCCAATGACAGGTCATAAGCCCTGTAAACGCCTAGATATCCATATTCCCTTCCAAATTTCTCGTCTTTGTTGAGATGTCAAATTGTAAATCAAATGTAATTATCGAAAAAGGAGGAGGCGAGAGAGCTGGCTGGTGACAGGGTCTCCTGGAGGGATCTAGTGATGTCCACATGCTCCACATAGGAGCGAACGTGGTGAAAGAAGAAGTACTTCAAAGTTTGTGATTAGTTTTAGAAGATTTCATCACCTGCGCCATTATGTAAATTGAAACTCACGATTTTACCGCTATCTGCTTTCTACTAATATAAGTTTCTGTGTCAGTTGAGGATATTTTTGTCTTCTGACGTTGAATTAAATTATCTCTGTTAGTCTTAAGCCCGCTATATATGGGACAGTTTACTACACAGTTTTCTGTGCAATCTGAAAACGGTCCCGTATAAAGCTAAAACTGCATGAAAAACTGTGTGCTAGTGTCAGATTTAAGCTGACATGACAGTCAATGTTTTTTATGTAAACGTCTAAGTAGACATTGGTTTATTGTATGCTTTTAAATACGTAAAAAACCAATAACATATTTACATTATTAGCTAAATATACAATTTCCTGAGAGCAAACATACGATAATAACTTACAATCGCGTTTCAAAAATACACATATTTAGCGTGTCTTTTGACAGAAGTTTGACAGACTGCACAGTTTTCTGAACAAGAAACTGTGTAGTTTTCTGAACAAGAAACTGTCCCATATAAAGCGGGCATTACATAAAAATGACGAATACAGAAGTTAAATGTGGCTGTCAGTCACGAGACGAGGCATACGAATTTCGCCATTACTACCTCATTAAAACATTTTCATATTGTTAATATTTAGACCTTCAAAAGTTAAACAAATATTTGCTTTTCGTCTAATTTACTGCTTTCTTATTTTTTTTAAAATTGTGTCATGAAGTTCTAATAATGTAGGCAATATTGACATTACGCCAGGCGTTTTTTTTACGTAATAATTTACGACATGCAATGATATTTATTTTACATAGATAGGTTATTTTCTTTCGTTCCTTGTCATTTCAAGATGTAGACAATGGGCTTGTTAACCAAAATTTTCTGTTGATGCAGAAAAATTAAGCAAAGAATCACAAATCCATCAGTGCAATCCGTTCGTAAATCGGATAATTAATAAACGAGATACCGTGACGTCACCGATCGCCTATCTTACAAAATCTTTACACAAATCTATCTTAAAATGATTATATCTCTGATATTAATTATCCTATTTATGAAAGGATTGCACGATGATTTTTTGTTGAATTTTTCTGCATACACAGAAAATTTTGGCTTGCAAGTCCATTGTCTCAATCTAAAATGAGCCCTATTATTTTTAGCGTAGACAAAAAATGACAACCTACTTCAGATAATAATAATAATACAGGGTGTAACAAAACTCGATGTACAAGCGGGAAACCAGTGAATCTACATCATATTTGGAATCGATTTTGTAAAACTATTTTTTTTTATTTGACCATTAGTTTTCGAGAAAATTGAGGACGAAGTCGATTTTTTTTGCAAATTAATACTATCCATAAAGAAAACAAAAATAAAAAACGCGTTTTGATAAGAATTTGAGCAATTTTACTTAATCTGCCATACTTATGAAAACTTATGTAAGAAGAAAAATTTTTTTTTTTCAAGCTCAAATTAAAAAGTCAATATTACACAATCGTCTCCAAATACGATGTAGATTCACCAGTTTTCGGGTTGTACTACGAGTTTTGTTACACCCTGTATTACTAAGAGTTTTATACGATCTTGATAGATTATAAGAACTAAATCTAGGAAATGAGTTAAGAGGAAAAATTAATAAAACAAATATTTATCAAGGTTGAATCGAGTTTTCCTGACTTTTTCTTTTACATTTTTTTATCCGCACTTTACATGGGATAGAAAACTGTACACTTTGTTGTCCAGTTTGAAAACCGTCCCGTATAAAGCGAAATGACTACTTTAAATGATGCATTAGGCATCCTGATCGTTTTTATTACATGAGGGTAAGATGATAAATCTGTAAAATAAATAAATTTCAGTTCTGTTGGATAAATTAAATTTGTTTATTCTTTTATCCCATTAATGAGAAATGACGACCCCATTATTGAAATCAATGACTCTAAATTGAGCCAATAGCATAATCGAACTTTATTGGTTAGTTATTAGTATTTGTGTATCATTATATGAACACATATTTAAATTACAAATACACTTACTGTGATTGCAAGTTAAAATACCGTACTTGAGTAAGTAATGCGCACTTTATACGGACAGGAAACTGTACAGTCTGTCAAAAGACAAGCTAAATATGTGTATTTATTAAACGCGATCGCAAGTTATAATTGTTTGTTTGTGCACAGGAAATTGTATATTATAGCTAACTAACTAACTAACTAACCATCACGCCATTTCTCCGAAGGGGTAGGCAGAGAGGATAGAACGCCACACCACTCTGTCCTGGCACACTTCTCTTGCTTCCTCCACATTCATACATCTTCTCATGCACGCACGTCGATTATTCCGACTTCTTACATGCCTACTTTCAAGCACTTGTTTTACTTGATCATGCCATGTCTTTCTCGGCCTTCCTCGACTTCTACATCCAGGCACAGTCGCATCATATATTTTTTTTAGCCGTTCTTTCATCATCCATTCGCTCTACATGACCGAACCAACGTAAAAGACCTTTCTTAATTTTGTCGATAATGTTAATATGTTATTTGTTTAAAATATTGTGTAAAAGATTATTTATTAATTCGTATTGATCATTTTATTACAAGAAGGTAGAATGACCAGTCTCACGCTTCAGTACCTACCAGTCCAAATTATCACACATGAAAATTGCATGTGTAAATAAATATTTCACGTTGACTCCTTACGGGAATCGAACTCCTTAGAATTCATGGTGGTATAATATGTTTCAAGGTTGTTCAAAGGGCAGGATTCCCTGGCCGCGGGTGGGGTATGGGGAGGTTTGCTGCTAGGGGCGGGGGCGGGTTGAGGACAGGGGATCGATTTTACCCTCGAACGGTGCGCCCAGCGTAATCCGAACTCAGAAAAGTAAAAATACCATAAATAACTCAGTAATCTGCGGTGCCCAATTGAAATAAAAATATTTGAAAATATCATTTTGGGAAGGAAGCAAGTCATACTTTTCTACGAAATGTAGAAAACCAAATTTGGCAACTATTTACTTTATTTTCTTACCTTCATGTAATAAAATGATCAAGAATCACTGCTCTTGGTGTAGCGATGCAGTGCCCTATGGACAATTGGGTGCGGATAAGGTAAATTAGTAGTAATAGTATAAAAAACCATTACAATTGGCTTTTCCACATTCATTAACAATATCCTTACACACATCGTAAACCTTTGTGACCAAGGACTGCAGCTCTTCTTCGCTATCAGCAAGAAGCACTGCGTCATCAGCGTACAGAAGGCAACTGACAATCAAATCACTCATTTTCGCTCCCACACCCATACTTTTCAATTATTTCGTGCATTTGTCCATGTATAAGTTGAACAACTATGGTGACATCACACATCCCTGTTTGACTCCTTTGGGGATGTCAAACCACGATGTGAATGTCCCATTTATACTGACACACGCTGCACTATCCTTATACAAGGATGCGATAGCGCGGATCGGGTTGCTGCTCACTCCATACTCCGATAAAACCATCCACAGCTTTTCCCCATCGACTCGATCAAATGCAAATTTTTGCAAATCTACAAAAGCGCAAAAAAGCTTTTGGTTTTTCGCCAAAAACTTTCCGTTATATCGCGTAATGCAAATATTTGATCCATACATCCTCTTCCATCCACTCTGTATCTCAGAAACTATATTTAATTTCATTTCATGTGAGAACATATCACCACAATAATACACAGTAAAATTTTAATTTACCTGCAAACGCATTGTCCACAAGAAATTCCATTTGGACAGGTCACAACCTTTGGAATCTAGCCCTTACATGCTGTTCCGTTCTTTATATTATTATGTACGTTGCGTTATTTTTAGACCGAGGTTTTCCATATTGATTTTCCAAATATAACATAACTTATCTTACGCAATGAAAAAATAGCTCACCCCCGACTCGTAATACTATTCAGGGTCCGTATTGCAATGGAAAGATAACTGTGTTAGCTGTCGATAAAAAATTACAGTTTCTTGTTCAGAAAATTGTACAGTCTGTCAAAAGACACGCCAAATATGTATATTTTGTAAGCGCGATCGTAAGTTATTATCGTATGTTCGCACCAAGGGAAATTGTTAATAATAGCTAATAATGTATTTAGGGGATACTTCACTTTACGTGGTAACTTTTATGAGGACTAGTCTATTGGTAAATCAATAGATAATAGGTTATGAAATATATACAGTAGGTTGGGTTTAATAAAATAATTTAAATCAAATAGCTATTTAAAAGCAATATCCTTTAAAATAGGTTATGAAATTTTAACAGTAGATTAATGATAGGTTGGGTTTAATAAAATAATTTAAAATCAAATAACTTTTTAAAAGCGAAATTTATACAGTAGGTTAAGATTTTTAAATCCAACCAATCACAGCTTTGCCCATTTCTATGCTGTACCTCTATAATCCAGAGAGTAAAAACTTTTGTGGAATTTTGACAGCTCTACCACGTAAAGTGAAGTATCCCCTGTATTTAAATATTTATTTTATTGTTTTTTTTGCATTTTTAAAAGCATTCAATATATATCATTAAACGATTACATAAAAAAAACATTCTGTCAGGTCAGCCAAACGTCGCGCCGAACATTCAATATTCCACACAGTTTTCGCTTTATACGGGACAGTTTGCAAACTGTACAAGAAACAGTACAGTTTTCTGTCCCGATTAAAGTGCGCATTAGATTTTCAGCCTGGGCCTACTCAGACAATCTGTTTCGAATATTATTAATTCTTTGTTTTGCCAATGATTTAGGCAAGTCTAATAACATTTGTAAAATTTATGCTTGTTTGTTTGAGATTTCCATTCAAAACATATGGTTTGTTTTGTAAAGAGTTGTAAGTATTTAGGGTACGGAAGTTACCTAATATGATGTGTGGGTGTATTCGCTCGTATTACATATTATCATTGGAGGTGTGTTAAATTGATATTTATTTTATTTATTTTTATACATTTCACACATTTAATAATCACTATAATATTGTACTGACAATATCGATTTATCGTATTTACTTACGTCTCTATTTAAATTTAAGATATATCTACCACATTGTAGGCCCGATTAGGCACTGAAAAAATGATGTCATAAAGAGGGTCCCAAAGCTAGAAAAAAAAAGTATTTTGCCCTACACTTACACATGGGACCAAGTTAATTGCGGTCACCAAATGTGGCAGCAGAATGGGGTTTTTATTATTTTTTTTTATGGAAAAGTAAGCTTTTGAAATAAAATCTGGCTCCTTTATTTCCTATAATTCATAGATTCATTAAAATTATTAGTGCGAGTAGTCATTGTTCCGATGGATATTCGTTAATTTCTCGCTTAAAGCTGTTAGTCGCTTAGCTCAGTGGTCGGAGCACCTAACGCGGAATCAGATAGTCCTAGGTTCAAGTCCTGTTGCGAACGACAATTTTTTCAAGTGAATTTAATTAATGTACATTGTAACTGTGATTTTTCTATCTTTTTTTTATTTTTATTATTTTAATTTTATTTATTTATAGGAAAACCAACAGTCAAATAATTATTATAATAAATATTAAAAGAAAACAGAGTAGACCAATTAGAGGTTTTCGCAGGTAGTAACAAAAATAGGTAAAAAAGAAGAAAAATATTCGTAAGATTACAAATAAATTATATGTTCATAAAAGTGAGTTAAAAGTTATAAAAGAAAGAAAGAAAAAAATGCTAACTCGACAAAATGTGATCAACAAAGTGTGATTTCACTCGGAAATTGTTATCTTGTTAAATAGTTTAATTTAGAAGCGTTTGAAGTATATTATACAATACATATGCGTGATATTTTTTTTAGAAGCTTTGTGTCTGTCTATGTATAAATCAGAAATATAATTTTGAAAACACCAAAATGTGTAACGCTCGGCTCAGTACCGGATTGTCTCTACTACTTTACTCACAATCAAGATACACCTTTCTGCTATGCGTGTGGTCTAAGTTTACTTTCCTGCTAAGTCAACATGATAGCTAACTGATAAAGATAAATTTGTCTCTGAACTCAATCCCAAACCTGCAATAGTAAACTTAGATATTCTATTATTACCCATTTTAAGTTTGTTCTAAACACCATTATATGTATAGCAAAATCGGACGACATCCTGCATCACAACTTTTCGATCAGACCCGAACAGTACGCCCAATGTTTACGATTGTAAAGATTACGACGGACACATCGAAATAGCTCCCCTGTAGCTCAATCACTGATGATTGTCGACGTGCTTAAAAACGTGCTAAGCATTTGACCGATCACAATGAACATACGTTCATATCACGGTCGCGTTGCCAAGCACCATAGATGAAAGACATACTTTGACAAATGTTTAGTTTTATTGCTTTCTCTTTGCTTTTTCTGAAATTGATTTAAAGCAAATAAATGGCATGATTAATTGTGCACAAACAATTAAAACTTAATTATTTTACTTTACTTACAGTTTTGGCGTATTTTCCATATTTAAAGCGGTTATTAATAATCCCGATCGATAACTTTTAACGGATGTTCCATTGTGATCGCGAAAACGTTAAACATCCGTGTTGAGAATCGTTATCACGTCGCGATAGTCATCTGTGATTGAGCTACTGGATACATACAGACGGAGTTAAGAGCTTTAATTTTAACGGAAATAACTTTGTTTTCATCTTATCAAAGTAATTGAGGAATGTTTTAATAATTTAACTCCCAATTCTTAGAGAAATTAATTAATTGTCCTGTAGGTTGTCCATGAATACCAGTCAGTACCTATTTGTTTACAAATAATTAATATCCATTATGCACTCCAGCACTGCCAATTTAACCTCTTTTGATAAGCACTTATTAGATACTACCGACTTTAACCCTTATGTATAGAAGCGAAGCATGGAGTTGGAAAAATAAGGATGAAAGTAGATTAAATGCAGTTGAAATGCGATCTCTCAGCCGAATGTGTGGTAAAACTATGAATGATAGGTGCACTAATGTTGAAATTAGAGCAGAATGCAAGGCTGAGATAAGCATTATCGACAAAATTAAGAAAGGTCTTTTACGATGGTCTACATATCATAAAAAATAAACGGTTCCATGTTTAAATATTATTTTTTTCTTCATTCATCTACGAATGATGCGATGATTTAAAATGCTAAACATTGATACGTTTTTTATTTAACAAATCAAGAGAAAGATAGAAAAAAATCACAATTACAATGTGCATTCATCAAATAACTTGAAAAAAATAACTGTTCGCACCAGGATTTGAACCTGGGACCTTCTGATTACCGGTCAGCTTCTCTATCCACTGAGCTAAACAATCGGATACATATTTCGAGATTTTAACGAATCCCTATCGCAATTATGACTACTGACGCCTCAGTCAACTACGATCAAACAGTTCTATGTTTATTAAAAAAAAAATAGACCTTTGTTTTGGAATTAAATAAATAAATAAATTACTTCGTAGCAATAAATAAACTTCTGTTTTGAAGGCTTTCTGAAATCCGAAACAGCTTTCTGTTAGATTTTGTATACAAATCATGATTGCTGATTTAGGCCAAAACGGAACGAATCGGACTCAAACAAAACTAGTACAAAAATCCCAAATTATTGCACACATCAATATGTGCAAAGCCGAGACTAATTCTCTTGAATTGCACAAAGTCAAATCCTTTGTACTCGTATTATTCAATGACAAATTCAAAATATAGTTTTTAACAACATTTTGAATGTGTACAAATACATGTAGACAAAATACTGGATTATACCCATGCTGGGCTAATATCAGATATTATTGATATCCCAACAGAGATCGAGAAACTCTGGAAACAAATGTGGGTTATCTAGGCGTTTACAAGGCTTATGATTGCCAAAAAAGTGCTTTACAATCTTCTCAACAGATGACACCAGCATAGAAAAAATCTGTAAAGCGGAACGACGAAGACGAATTCAATACATATAGTAGTTCCAAAATTTTTTCATATATGGTTATCAGATGATGGGCGGAATGGGGAATGTTGTAGTACGTCAAGTGGCCACTTAACCCAGCCAATGACAAGTCATAAGCCCCGTAAACGCCTAGATAATCCACATTCGTTTCCAGAGTTTCTCTGTCTCTGTTGGGATATCAATAATATCTAAAAATACAGTGTTTAGTTTTTTAAATAAGTCGTTTTCAGTGGGATAAATAGTGTTGAAAGTGGTGAATAGTCGGCATGCGTGAATGAGAAGATTTATGATTGTGGAGGAAGCAAGGGAAGTGTACCAGGACAGAGTGGTGTGGCGTTCTATCAGAGAAAAAATATGCCATCGTTTTTGCAGAAGACACAAGCACTGTTTTGTCGTTTCACTTTAATAATAGTGTAAATATGAAGTCCATGGTGCATTTTTTGGTGTAATAGATTCATCAATACATAATATTATGACATAATTTCTACTGTTGCATAAAACGAAATTGCATTAGCCTTTCATATTCCGTATGTCTCTATATTTAAGGTTACGTATCACTTTCTGTAGTCTGGCGTTGTTTTTTTTTAAAATAAATAATTGGAAAAATTCGTTTATATAGCTTTTTTAGTGTAACTTTTACTTTTGGTCCATAATTAGGTACGTGCTGTGATTGTGTTTTATTTTATTTTTCCACTTGGCAACTTCCAAATGTCGTCTGAGATGGTTTTATACATAATATTTATTATGACACCGGTCTGAGACAGAGTTAAATTTTGTGTGGGATGGAGTAATTTTAAATCGCGTCCTCCGTTATGTAGGTAGGTACTTTGTTACTTAAAATGTTGGAATGTTACGAGAATGTGTGGTCAAAATAAAGAAACACACCTCCTGACCTCCTAGTATAGATTAGTGATGCGTATTATGTGATTGTTTTTATAACTATTCGAACTATATTTTATTCGATTGTTTTGATTATTAAGTATCGTGTATTTTTCATTTCATAATTCAGAAGTACGTAATTATTCATAATAAACTTATTTCCTTATTTTGAATAGACAATGGGTCATGTTTTTATTTTTAGGAAACGTAGGTAGGTACCCACTTCTTTTGTAGGTTATGTAATCTCAAATTATGATAAAATAAAACTATGCTGTGTTAATTATTTTATTGATTATATTGATAAAATTCACATTAAAATTCGGTTTTTTCTTTTGTTTTCTTTGTAGATGGTATTAACTTCACTTAATAAATTATATTTGATAACAATTTGTAAAAACTTCTCGAAAAAAACTTTTTACTCAATTTTCTCGAAAACTATGGGTCAAATAAAAAAAATCGGTGTGCGTCGGACCACACGGTGGAAGTTATACTTCTTTGGCCATTCTCATACACCCACTCACGCACACAAACAGACAGGATATATAAATGAAATATAAGACATTTTTCAATATTATTCAATATATTTATATTCAATTATTATACGTGACTTCATTATTATATTATACACCTATATTATCATTATCAGTTATTTCTTCTATAATCATTCTTTCATCTTTAAGTCATGGAGAAAAACCGAAGCCATTGCAATAGCGTATTTTCTAAAAAGATAATTCGCTAAAATGACGCGTAAAAAGTAAATAAAACAAAAGAAATGACAACTGTCAAAGTCAGACCAATACAAGCATCAGTGACTGTGGCGCCATTTTCTCTTAAAAATCAGCGTGACGCGGTTTCTCGACCAACATCCCACCCCAAAGTGTCTAACGGGCGCAAAGAAGTATAACTTCAAAAACGAAAAAATCTACAAAATGGACTCCAAATACGACGTAGATTCTCTGGTTTCCCGCTTGTACATGGAGTTTTGTTATACGGTATAATACAATAAGCATGCTTGAGAAGTGAGAAGTAGACTTTGAATGATAAATACGCGTCCCGACGACGTTTGTGGTCAGCCTTGACGTCAAGGTTCCACTGAAACGTCTGAATTTCGGCGCCAAATTATTTAAAATTAGAATATACGCTTTATGTAACCGTTATCTTGCATCAAACTCGTTTGAAAATACTGAAAAACGGTAACGAAAATGTGCTCTCATCGTTTTTTAGTCGATGTCAAAATACCCGTCTTTGAGATTCTGAGATCTTTTTTGTGGGAAAATTTCAATATTTTTTGCTTGAAATTTTGTATTTTGTTAAGAATATGATGCAATCAAAAAATGTTACCAACGATTCGTGGTCTTATTCATTCGTGTTAATATTTAAATTTTCATTCTTAAAATAAAAGTGGAAGTGTACCAAGTATTTTTTATTTAACTTTAATTAGTTATATATTAAAAATTTAATCATGGAATTCCACCAAGTAATGTCAATAAAAAATATAAATCAAAATATTGTGTTAGATATTTATGATTTTTATATCATATATTTAGTCAAATTAATACTATCCCTAAACAAAATAAGAAGCCTCATTGTGATAAGAATTTGTGAAATTTTACTTATGAAAACTTTGGTGAGAAGAAAAAATTGTTTTTGTCATGCTCAGATTAAAAAGTCAAATTATTATTATTACACATTTGACTCAAAATATGATGTAGATTCACCAGTTTTCGGGTTGTACTACGAGTTTTTTTCTTAGAGGTAAATAAAAAATGCCTGTACAATATCAACAATCTTGTCTGTATAAAATGGAATAAAGGTTACTGAACAAAATGTTAAATATTTTCACCGACGTTGAACGAAAAATTGGTTTTCTATATAAACTGTTACAACATCTTATCTACTACTTACTACCCGAGTAGAGTTATATCTTTATCATCTCCTTCATCTCGTAGCACTTTTTATCGCTGTTTACGCTTCCGCTTGTATAAATAGCACGTAACGAGGTAGCACGTAATAAGATACCTACATCCTACATATTTATAATCATAATATATTCTTTAGCTCCATTTTTCGGAAGGCCGAGTGGAACAAACACGTCTACACTCCACGTGTTAACCACTACTCTCCCTTATCCGTACCCAATGGTGCTTAGGGCACTGCATTGATACACAAGTGCAGCGAATCTTGATTATTTGTTAAATGAAGGCAAGATGATCAGTCTTTCGCTTTACCGCCAGTCTTAGGTATCACATATGAAATATTTTTATGTGAAAAACACATTGAAATAAACTTCTAAGTAACAACATTTTGAACGTGTACAAATACTTGTAGACAAATTACTGGATTATACCCATGCTGGGCTGATATCAGATATTATTGATATCCCAACAGAGACTCTGGAATGAGTTTCTCTGTCTCTTTTGGGATATCAATAAACTTCTAAGTATTTAAGTATAATCAGTGATAACTAACCAGGGCCTTAAACAGCAGAATTCTGAGTTTTGAGAATAGGTGTCTTAGAAGAATATTAGGTGTACGGTGGTTTGACTTTGTAAGGAACACACAGCAACCCTTGGTATCTACTGTCATCCGGCGTACCTAAGCGTTTCGGCTGACCATGCTTGCCTATTCTACAAGGTATCCTGGACGTCCGCTGTTGACGATCCGTCGGCAGTTTGCGTCAGAGCTGCGGGGCGTGTGGACCTGGCCTGGGAGGATGCGCGGGAACTGGCGGCCGATCGCTTGGCTTGGAGGCAGTTTTTGGAATCAATACGCTCCACATAGGGAGCGGATATGGTATGATGATGATTATGATGAGAACACAAATTAAAAGTGATTTTTCTCAAGCCTGGGTGTTGTTCCACTCTGTAATTGGGACTCCTGGCCTATTGAGGTGGTTAAAATAAAAAAACGAGTGTTTCCAGATCTGAAAATTCAAAATCGGGAGAAAACCGTTACGTTAGCACATCATCTTGGTTCTCTGAGCCATCATTTTTTTAAACCGTAAAGACCGATAGCGGTAGCTAGAATGTAGTTAGATATATATTTACCAATGTCAAGGTGTAAATTATTATCTTGTGTATCTTTATCCGGTAATTATTATCATGCAAACATGACAATACCGTAATTCAATACCTACGTTTATAATAATCGTTATTAATTATGTTATATAAGTTCGTTTACATTGTTAATATGGGAGTACCGTACATTGTTGCATGTGTGCAACTGTGTAACCATGTATGTTGGCCTCGTAGCATAGTGGTAGTGCATTTGGCTACCGTGCATGAGGCCGCGGGTTCGATCCCCGTAGGGGGTCAACATGAAATATTTATTTACATGTGATTTTAATATTAATGTGTGATCCCTTGGACTGGATCATCTTACCTTCGTGTAATGAAGTGATCAAGATACACTGCACTTGGTGTGCCGATGCAGTGCCCTATGCACCATTGCGTGCGGATAAGGGAAAGTAGCAGCAGTGGATATAGATATACCTATTTAGATCATGACATTGCATTACATAAAATTTGTGTTATTTTAGTCAAGTGTTTGAATTCCACAATACAGCTTTGCAAATAAGTGATATTATGTCCAATTTGTCACATAAACAAAGGAATTTCGAAACACGCGACCTTCGTTGGACAGTTGACAATTATTACACAAAATTTGCTTAACCTTTTTTTATCAAACAAAAATGTGGTCGGCCCACTGATCAAGCTTCGTTTGGGGGTCGGGCGCAATTCTTTGCAAGTTACGCTTTGTGGGATACAAACATATTCTATATTGTTGGATTCTTTTTATTTTCGCATTGATTAACCTCAGTCATTGAGATTACTCAAATCATGAAATCCAATATCATTGGATTTGATTAGCATAGATAATGTAGAACTTCATTATACAGGTTCAGTTATTTTTTAATCTATGGATTTACACACAATCTTAAATATTTTAATACTTTATACAAATAATTATCAAAGCAGGTCCTAGAACAGATCCTTGCTGAACACCTTTGATTATTTTTTCAATCCTTTTAATAAAAATATTACGTTTACTTTTCTTTTCTATTATTCCTGAATTTACTTATCAGCATTATTGTTTGAAAAGTTCAGTTATCTTCAGATTGAGAAATGTCACCACCGATCGCAGGCCGTATTTTTTTATAATCTCAAAGAATCGCATTTAACTATTTACAAATTCAAAGTTATATAATTTTCAATAAACCTGTTCAATTATTGTTGCTTTATTACTTCTACTGTTCAAAGAAACAATTGCTGGTGTACTGTTAAGATAAATTATTATTGTACTTTATCTTACATTCGTACATTACAGTACAAACGTGTTTTAGTATAGTTTCTTTAAATATTGACTTTTTCTTCAGTTATAATATACTCTCTGAGCATACCGCATATAAGTACTTTAAACAATATCTTAAATAATTCTCATAAAGGAAATTATTGACACACAGTAGCTTTGTGGTGCTAGCATTTTATGAAAAGATTTAAATACATAATACCTACAACATTTTGAATGTGTACAAAATTCTTGTTGTCAAATTACTGGATTATACCCATGCTGGGCAAATATCAAACATTATTGATATCTAAACAGATACAGAGGAGCCCTGGATGTGAATTTTAGGATTATCTAGGCGTTTGCAGGGCTCATGACCTGTCATTGGCTCTTGATGTATTACAACATTCCCCATTCCGCCCATAATCTGATAATCGTATAAAATTTTTTTTTAAACCTTCTAATATATTTATTGAATTCTCCTTCGTCATATCGCTGTCGCAAAGCTATAGACATCTGTTGAGAAAATTGTTAAGCATTTTAGCTATCTCCCTTATTGGTTGTAGGTAAGATTCGACCTGAATAACTTAAATTTATTTATTTTGCTAATTGTATTTTTACCAGTAAATTTCTAATATTTTGAATACTTGTAGTCAAATTACTGGACTATACCCAAACGCCTAGGTACCTAATACAAAAAATCATATCCAGAGATTCTCTGTATCTGTTGAGATACCAATAATGCATAATACCTATTTTATTTTGCTAACACTTGTATAATCCTGTGCATATCTAAACATTTTTCTTTTATTTAGTGGGAACTTTTAGGGACTTATCATTGTTTGAATGCACATTTCTTTTTTCAGTTTGCTTTCTCATTTTGATTCGTAAGGAATCCACGAACCGATGACAATTTGTTTCCTGCTTTCTGGTGCAGTTATTTCCGACTATTTGAAAGTAGCCCCGAAATTTAAAAAAAATTAACCCACCATACTTTGAAGTTAGGGGACATCTATGAAATAATATTAAAATATTATATCATCAAAATAGAAGGACATGTTCAAAATAAAGTTTCAGGGCAAATATCTTTACTGAAAGTTGGACTATTAATGTTGATAGGAAAAAGGACGGAATGTAAGAAATGATAAATAATGTTTGTGTTTAAAAAAAATAAAAATGTGTCTAGTTCTGAGCTTTTTTGAGATGCCAGGATTCACTTCTTTAAACATAGAGTGCACCAGCGTATGCCGGTGCCAGACACTTTGTTTTCAACACTCACCAATCCAGAGATATTAAGAGCTCTCTGTTCAAGAAATACAACATAATTGTATTCATATTATTTTTGTACTCAATATCTCTATAGTTGAAACTTGAGTTTAGTCGAGCTAAGAATTTATGTGTCTAATTTCGCAATTGGATACGTGATGACGGCCGTTGTGATGTCTGGATGACTTTGTTTGTTGATTTGCAATATAATATATCGACATATTATGTTCACCGCCACCGTCGGTAAACGGTAATCATTCTATGACGGTAATCGACTGCCCTCGACGAAAACGATTGTTTGATCTTAGATCACGTGTGGCGAATAATAATATAACCGTAACACGTGAAAACAATACAACATACTAAATAATGACGCCTAAAGACAGGCAGGCATAGCCTTACATGTGCAAGATTATGGTAACTATCATTATTGTAAGTAGACTTAATGGTCTAACGTCTAACCTAACCTTACTGATATAATATACCAGCTAACTAACCATCACGCCATTTACCCAAAGAGGTAGGCAGAGAGGATAGATCGCCGCACCACTCTGTCCTGGTACAATTCTTTTTCTTCTTCTTACGCATGCACGCCGATTTCCGACTTTTCACACGTCGTCTTTCAAATACTTGTACTTGGTCATATCACGTCTTTCTCGGCCTTCCTTGACTTCTACACCCATGCATACTCGCATCATAAATTAGTTCGGCCTTTCTTTTCGATCCGTTCATTCTCACATCATGACCGATCCATCGTAAAACGAATTTTCTTTATTTTAATGTTTATCTCAGCCTTGCCCTCTGCTCTAATTTCGACATTAATCATAATACCTATATATATATATATATATATATACAGGGTTAATTTTTAGTCAGTTAACAATGCCGCGCATGAACTCAGATGACCAGCTGTGAGTAGGGTGTGCGTAATTTGTAAAAATTATTAGAAATAAAAATAATACATCGTAAAAATAAAAAGTACATGTTTTTTTATTGAAACGGGTTCTATTAACGATACTGAATTTAGGTTTTTTTTTGTTAACTGACTAAAAATTAACCCTGTATACAAATATATATCATCATGGAGTAACAAAACTTTATACAACCCGAAAACTGGTGAATCTACATCATATTCGGAGTCGAATGTGTAGATAATACCTATGACTTTTGATAAAAGGTAATTATTGTGACTCTTTTTGTTTTATCTCGTTTCTAGATAGATAAAATTCTAAATTAAATTTATCGATAAGAGGATGTAATACACTCGATGATACTTCGTTTATTTTGTTTTTTGTTAGACCTTTAATCCAACTTCTATAGTCAGGGGCGTCGGTCGGGGCACTCCCTATCCCTAATCGTCTAAATTAATGGAACAAACACAAATATTTTGGAAATGATAAATTACCCCAAGAGGTCTCTAACCTTGGTGATCATGTTCTGAAATTATATTGTGTGGTGTTACCAAATAAATTGGGTTGTTTTCACAAAAAATACGTACGTAGTTGCTAAATTGATTAATAGGGAGTCAGCCACTGCGGAGATACTGAGAATTTAGTGTAATAAATCAATAGGTGTTATTTTTTTTTAAATATGAAATAAAAACAAGACTCAATTTGTTTAAATCGGTCAAAATAAAAAATTTGATTTAAATTATTTAAAATTTCTAATTCACCGCATCGAAACACACGGCTACAATAAAAATTATTTGCGTAGGTACCCAATATAATTGATGCAATTTTTTTTTAAATTTAATTTCAACAAAAACCGTATTCTTTTGGTTTAGCGACAGCTTTCGATCATATTCCTAAAATGTACATTAGTTTGATTTGACAAAACCATTAATTTATGCGATATTGATTTTTCATAAATAAAAAATATTTTTATTGCACTAGCCGTAGTTTTTTTGAAAAATCTGCATTATCGACTTTCATGACAAAATTTTACCCTGTCGGCGTAACAGATCTCTGTTTCTTTATTCAAAAAATGACAGATAAACAAACAAAATAGGTCGTCAATTAATATGTTCTTATTATTTATACGTCTGTGTTTTATTGATAATTTATTGAGTGCTGCATTTCTGGCTTTCTTTTGAAACTAATATGGCTAATAATGTTTTTTATTTTCGTTGTTCCAGGTCTGTTCAAGTATTACAGCGGACGGCGACGTTCAAATTGAACTAATGTTCAGATAACAATAAAGAAATCTATCTTTAATCTTCAAATATGGCTTCGGCTCCCGCCGCCCCCGCGGAGGTAGTCGTAAGACAGTGAGTACAATAATTACTTGAAGCATTCTAATCAGTTTTGTTTTCATTGCAAATATTTTGCTTATGTTAAACATGAAGCTAAATTGCACAAATATGTTTTATGAGGGATTGAGATATAACATAATATTTGGATTGTAAAGATTTTAGATGAATGATCCATTTGTATGGCATTTTATACAGATGTCATTCACAGTACTAACCCATTCCTTACGATGTTCAGCAATTTTTTTCACATATTGTGGGGGACCTACCCTGTCGTCTAACCAACGGCAACACCGGGCGTCGAAATCACCAACTTCTGGTGACGCCACTGCGACGTGCCATCTTCGATCAAGATATGACCACTTGCGCGACACTGCTTTTGTTCGCTTTCATCTCTTGGCCTGGCAATACATCTCCCTCGTGACTTCTGATAACTTTACTTATAAAATATTTATTCCGTGTATTTAACATTTAGATATTATGTGTTTAGAGTAATAAGTTCTATTGTAAAAACAAACGGTTTCATTACACCCAGGCACATTCGCATCATAGATTCTTCTAGGTGTTGTTCTACTATTCATTAAATTTGCTCTACATGACCGAACCATCATAAAAGATTAGAGATGGGCCGACTATGACTTTGGCCGTCTAGCCGACTGGCCGACTAGTCAGTTGCAAAAAGGCTGACTAGTCAAGACTAGGCCAAGCCGATCATTGCTTTCGGTGGAGTTCGTATGGCATCGGCAATGTTCGTGTCACTTGGTTTACAGCTGAGTCTCTCGCTTTTGACGTGCGATCATGTCGAAACAGGTTTCTGTATATTTTGCATTTTTTTAGTGTTGATTTTGTCTACGCACAAGCTGGCTTTTTTTTTTTAAAAATCGAAATTCAGTACCAAAGGAAGAGTTCCTATTCCTGTATTATATTAAAACACTGTAAAGCTGAAACTATAATAAAAACTGTTAATATAGGTTACGATTTCATTTCAATCACCCTATTTTTATGCATACAAATAAAGTAACAGTCGACTACAAATTTTGCCGGATAGTCGGCTTTCCTAACTAGTCGGTACATCTCTATAAAAGATCATTCTTTTTTGTAATTTTTTATTTCATTTATAAAATTCATGTTTTTTTTTCTTCATTTCAGGGGCGAGGAGATTCCGTTTAGCAAAAGACTAAGATTATTTTGTAGAATATATTGGAAATCTATATTAGTTACCGTAACTCCATTTATATTGTTACCTCTTCCTATCATCAGGAATTCACCGGTGAGTTTATTTTCTGTAGTGTTCATGAATGTCCTAACCTTATAATGTAAGCTCTACACTCTTCCGAAAATCCTAATGTAATGGCAACCTAATCAGGGGTCGTTTAAAGCAGAACACAGTGACCTGCTACGCTCTCCAACTTCAGTCAACTTCACGAGTGTTTGGAGGTAGCTTGAGACAAAAGCAGTCAGCCTACTCATTAGCTTTCCATACAATTGTAGTCCCCAGATTTTTTCCTGGAATTTAACACTACAGCAATGATTTTATCACACATTTTGAATATCGATCAAGTGTGTTTGTATTGTCTTATTTTTTTTAATAATTCATTCCTAAAAGGAGATGACCTGCTGGTATGTACGTATGTAGATATCTATACAATAAATCATTGCTGTGCCGAATTCCAAGGAGAAATTTAACAACTTAACTGTATAGAGGAACGGGCCTGGCATGCCGACCGCGTTCCCTCTTAAGCTCTTCACTTTTACATCAAAGAATGTAGCGACAATTAAAAATGCTAACCATTTAAACCTTTATATTAATTTAACACATAACGATTGTCTAGTTTCATAAGGTAGTTTGATGGAAAAGTCCGCTGTCCATTTTTATCTTCAGTTTTTTACTCTGTAAATTATTATCCATACTTTTATTTATATTGTAAGTTGACGATGGACATGATGGCTTTACAGTAAATTTAAAAGGAATAGAAAGTGGGAACTCAGAAAGTCAGAACTCCCCCTGCACCAAGCTAATTGATGTTACCAATATAAATGCATAAAATGACTTTCATAATGACAAAATATTAATTTTCTAGCCTTACAAATGTATGTACGTAGTACTTCTAATGGCGGTGTACTGGGTGACGGAGGCGCTGCCCCTCCCCGTAACGTCCATGATCCCCGTGGTGCTGTTCCCCGTCATGGGCATCCTGGAGTCCGAAGCCACCTGCAAGGCCTACATGAAGGGCACCAACATGATGTTCATCGGCGGCCTCATGATTGCCATCGGCCTGCAGCACTCCAAGCTGCACAAGAGGGTCGCGCTCAAGACTATACAGATCGTGGGCTGCTCGCACAGGAGGTGAGATATACCGCTTCCTTTATCCCGGGCTCAGAGGCCACATGTAGGGCGCTAACATGATGTTCATCGGCGGCCTCATGATCGCCATCGGCCTGCAGCACTCCAAGCTGCACAAGAGGGTCGCGCTCAAGACTATACAGATCGTGGGCTGCTCGCACAGGAGGTGAGATATACCGCTTCCTTTATCCCGGGCTCGGAGGCCACATGAAGGGCACCAACATGATGTTCATCGGCGGCCTCATGATCGCCATCGGCCTGCAGCACTCCAAGCTGCACAGAAACCAGAAACTCTCAATGTCCTAGCCTTGTTCATGAAACGTCTCCACTTACTCCTATCTTTACCTACCTCCCTAGTTTCTGCGTTTCCCTTGACACAATGTATTCACATTTGAAATTTTTAAAAAAAAAAAATTTTAAAAAATTTGGTAATAAAATTTTTTTTGGGGGAAAAAAAAAAGGGTTTTTCCCCCCCCCAAAAAAAGGGGGGGTTTTTTTTTGGGAAAACCCCCAATTTTTTTTGGGGCCCCCTTTTTTTTAAAAAAAAAAAAAAGGGGGGGGGAAACCCAAAACCCGGGGGGCCCCTCCCCCAAAAAAAATTTTTTTGGGGGGGGAAAAAAATTTTTCCCTTTCCCCCAAAAAAATAGGGCCCAAATTTTTTAAAAACCCCTTAAAAACAAAAAAAAGGGGGGGGGAAATTTTAAATTTTTTTTTCCTTTTTAAAAAAAAAAAATTTTTTTTTTGGGTTTTAAAAAAAAGGGGGCCCCCAAAAAAAAAATTTTTTTTTTGGGGGGGGGGCCCCCCCCCGGCCCCCTTTTTCCCCCCTTTTTTTAAAAAAGTGCCACCCAAAAATTTTTCCCCCCAAAAAAATTTTTTTAAAAAAAAAAAATTTTTTTTTTTGGGGGGAAAAAATTTCCATTTTAAAACCAAATTTTTTTTTTTTTTAAAAAAAAATAATTTTTTTAAAAAAATTTTTTTTTTAAATTTTTTTTTAAAAAAAAAAAAAAGGTGGGAAAAGGGAAAAAACCCCCCCCCCAAAAATTTTTTAAAAAAAAAAAAATTTTTTAAAATTTTTTTTAAAAAAGGGAAAAAAAAAAAAGGAAAAAAGGGGAAACCCCAAAAAGGGGGGGGGGGGGGGCCCCCCCCCCCCCCCCCCCCCTTTTTTTTTTTTTTTTCCCCCCCCCCTTTTTAAAACCCCCCCGGGGAAAAGGGGGGGAAAAAAATGAATTTTTTGGGTTTTTTTGGGGGGGGTTTTTTTTCCCCCCCGGGCCCCAAAAAAAGGGGGGAAAATTTTTGGGGGGGCCCCCCCCAACCAAAAACCCCCCAAATTTTTTTTTCCCCCCGGGGGGGAAAAATTTTTTTTTTTGTTTTTTAAAAAAAAAACCCGAAAAAAAAGGGGGAAAAGGGAAAAAAAAAAACCGGGAAAAAAATTTTCCCCCCCCCCCGGGGGAAAAAAGGGGAAATTTTCCCCCCCATTTCCCCCCCCAATTTTCCCCAAAAAAACCAAAAAAAAAAAAAAAATTTTCCTTTGGGGTTTTCCCCCCCAAAAATTTTTTTCCCCCCCCTTTTTTTTTTATTAAACCCCGGGGGGGAATTTTTTTTGGTTTCCCCCTAAAAAAAATTTTTTTTTTCCCCTTAAATTTTTATTTCCCCCCCGGGGGAAAAAAAAAAAATTTTTTTTTTTGGGGTTTTTTTTAATTTTTAAAAAGGGGAAACCTTTGGGAAAAAATTTTTTCCCTTTTTTAAAAATTTTTTTAAAAAAATTTCCCCCCCCCCCTTTTTTTTTTTTTTTTTTTTTTTTTCCCCCCCCAAAAAAAAAGGGGGGTTTTTTTTTAAAATTTTTGTTCCTTTTTGGGGTTTTTTTTTTTTTAAATTTTTAAAAAATTTCCCCCCCCCTTTTTGGGGGGAAAAAAGGGGGAAAAAAAAACCAAAAAAAAATAAAAGGGGGGGCCCCCCCGGGGGGGGAAAAAAAAGGGGCCCCGGTTTTTTCAAAAAACCCCCCTTTTTTTTTCCAAAAACCCCCTTTTAAAAAATTTTTTTTTGAAAAAAAATTTTTTTTATTAAAAAAAAAAGGGGGGTTTTAATTTAAAAAAAAAAATTTTTTTTTTTAAAAAAAAAAAAGGGTTTTTTTTTTTTTTTGGCCCCCCCCCAAAAAACCCGGGGTTTTTTTAAAAAAAGGGGGGAAATTAAAAAAAATTTTAAAAAATTTTTTAAAAGAAACCCCAAACCCCCAAAAAATTTTTAAAAAAAAAAAGCCATTTTGGGTTTTAAAAAATTTTAAAAAAAAAATTTTTTAAAAATTATTTTTAATTTTTTTTTTTTTTGGGGGTTGGGAAAAATTTTTAAAAAATTTTTTTTTTGGGGGGTTTTTAAAAAAAATTTTTTTTTTTTTTTTTTTTTCCCCGGGGGGGGGGGGGGGGGGGGGTAAAAAACCCCCCCCCCCCCCCCCCCCCCCAAAATCTAAATTTTTAAATTTTTTTGGGGTTTAAAGGGGCCCCCCCAAAGGCCCCGGGGGCCCCCCCCCAAAAAAAAAATTTTTCCCCCCCCCCCCCCAAAAAAATTTTTAAAAAAAAGGGGGGGAAAAAAACCCCCCCTTTTAAAAATTTTAAAAAAAAGGGGGGGGGGGGCCCCCCTTTTTTCCCCCAAAAAAAAACCCCCCCTTTTAAAAAAAACCCAAAAAAATTTGGGGGGGGGGCCCCCCAAAAAAACCCCCCCCCCCCCAAAAAAACCCCCCCCCCCCCCCCCCCCCTTTTTTGTTTTTAAAAAAAGGGCCCCCCCCCCTTTTCCCCCAAAAACCCCCCCCCCCCCCCCCTTCCCCCCCAAAACCCCCAACCCAAAAAACCCCCCCCCCCGGGGCCCCCCCCCCAAAAAATTTTTTAAAAACCCGGTTTTTTTCCCCCCCCCCCCCCCCAAAAACCCCCCCCCCCCCCCCCCCCCCTCCCCAAAAAAACCCCCCCCCCCCCCCCCCCCAAAAAACCCCCCCCAAAATTTCCCCCCCCCCAAAAAAACCCCCCCCCCCCCCCCCAAAAAAAAAAAATTTCCCCCCCTTTTTTTAAAAAAAAAAAATTTTAAAAAAAATTCCCCAAGGAAAAAAAACCCCCCCCTTTTTTTAAAAAACCCCCCCCCCAAAAAAAAAAACCAACCCCCAAAAAATTAAATTTTTTTTTTTTTTAAAATTTTTTTTTTCCCCCCCCCCCAAAAAATTTAAAAAGGGGGGGAAAAAAGGGCCCAAAAAAATTCCCAAAAATTAAACCCCCAAAAAAAAACCCCCCCCCCTTTTTTAAAAAAACCCCCCAAAAATTTTTTCCCCCCTTTTTTCCCCTTTTTTCCCCCAAAAAAAAAAAATTTTTTTCCCCCCCCCCCAAAAAAATTTTTCCCCCCCCAAAAAAAAAAAAAAAACCCCCTTTGGGAAAAAGGGGAAAAAAAAAAATAATTTTTTTTTTTAAAAATTTTTCCCCCCCCCCCCCCAAAAAAAAAAAAAAAATTGGCCAACCCCTTTTTTTAAAAAAAAAAAAAAAAAAAAATTTTTTAAAAAAAAAGGAAAAAAAAAAAAAAAAAAAAAAAAACGGAAAAAAAACCCCCCCCCGGGGTTTTTTAAAAAAAAAAAAAAAAAAAACAAAAAAAAAAAACCCTTTTTCCCCCCCCAAAAATTTTTTCCCCCCCCCCTTTTTTTTTTTAAAAAAAAATAATTTAAAAAAAAAACCCCCCTTTTTTCCCTTTTTTTAAAAAAAAAAATTTTTTAAAAACCCCCCCCTTTGGGGGAAAAAAAAAATTTTTTTCCCCAAAAATTTCCCCCCCCAAACCCCCCTTTTCCCTTGGGGGTTTTTTCCCTTTAAAAAAAACCCCCCTTTTTTTTTTTTTTAAAAAAACCCCCCCCTTTTTTTTTCCCCCCCCCAAAAAAAAAAAAAAAACCCCCCTTTTTTTTTTTCCCCCCCCCCCCCCCCCCCTTTTTTCCCCCCGGGAAAAAAAATTTTTTAAAAAACCCCCCCCCCCCCCCCCCTTTTTCCCCTTTTTAAAAAAATTTTCCCCCTTTTCCCCCAACCCCTTTTTTTAAAAAAAAAAAAAAATTTTCCCCCCTTTTCCCCCCGGGGGGCCCCCCCCCCCCCAAAAAACCCCCCCCCCCCAAAAAAAACCCCCAAAAAAAAAAACCCCCCAAAAAAATTTAAACCCCCCCCCCCCCCCCCCCCCCCCCCCTTTTTTTTTTAACCCCCCCCCAAAAAACCCCCCTTTTTCCCCCCGGCCCCCCCAAAAAAAATTAAAAAATTTTAAAAAATTTTTTTTTTCCCAAAAAAAAACCCAAAAAAACCCCCGGTTTTTTCCCCCCCCCCCCCCCCCCCCTTTTTTTTTTTCCCCCCCAAAATTTTTTTTTCCCCCCCAAAAAAAATTTTTTAAAAAACCAAAAATTTTTTTTTTTTTTTTTTCCCCCCCCCCCCCCCCCCCCAAAATTTTTAAAAAAACAAGGTTTTTTAAAAAAAAAAAAAAAAAAAATAAAAATTTTTTTTAAAAAAAAAAAAACCCCAAAAATTTTTTTTTTTTTTTAAAAAATTTTACCAATTTTAAATTTTTTTTTAAAAAAAAAACCCCCAAAAAAATTTTAAAATTTTTCCCCCCGGGCCCCCCAAAAACCAAAAAACAAAGGGGGGGCCCCCAAAAACCCCCCCAAGGGGAAAAAAAAAAACCATTTTCCCCCCCAAAAAAAAAAAAAAAAAAAAAAAAAAAATTTTCCCCCATTCCCCTTTTTCCCAAAAAACCCCCCCCCCCCCCCCCCTTTTTTTCCCCAATTTAAAAAAAATTTTTCCCCCCCCCCCCCCCTTTAAAATCCCCAAAAATTGGGCCCCCCCAAAAAAAAAAATTTTTTTTTTTAAATAAAAAACCCCCAAAAAAAATTTAAACCCAATTAAAATTTTTTTTTAAAAAAAATTTTAAAAAAAAAAAAACCCCCCCCCCCTTTTTTAAAAAAAAATTTTTTTTTCCCCCCCCCCCCTTTTTTTTAAACCCCCCTCCAAACCCCCCCCCCCCCTTTTTTTGGGGGGGGGCCCCCCCCTTTTTCCCCCCCAAAAACCCCAAACCAAAGGGCCCCCCCCTTTTTTTAAAAAAAAAAACCCCCAAAAACCCCCCCCCCCCCCCCAAATTTTTTAAAAAAAACCCAAACCCCAAAAACCCCCCAAAAAAAAAAATTTTTCCCCCCCCCAAAAAACCCCCCCCCCCCCTTTAAAAACCCCCCAAAAAAAAGGGGGAAATTTAAAAAAAATTTTTTTCCCAAAAAAAAGAAATAAAAGCCCGGGGGGGGCGGATTTTTGGGGAAAAAAAGGGGCCCCCGGGAAAAAAAAACCCCCAATCCTTTTTTCCCCCCCCCTTTTAAAATCCCATTTTTTTCCCGGAAAAAATTGCGATCTATGCTGGTACAACCCATATTTGATCCTGGCTGCTTTCAAGTCTCCACTCCTGTCTGTCTCCGGCACCTTAATTTAGATATTCTGATAACCAACTATGGGATTTATTAAATGTATCTATCTTATTGTTTGCAGGCCAAACAGCAAGGATGCCAAGGCTGTGAATCTAGGAGTAGACGGAGCCAACGTCGCCAAGAAGGTTGTGGATGACCAGTATCGCGCCCTGGGGCCAATCACCTGGCATGAGACCGTAAGTACAAACCAAATCGACCCATTTATAAGTAGAAGTATGTTATGAAACACAATCAGACACATCTTCTCAAATTTGACTTGGCAGTAGAAGTCTTGATAAAACTGCAAATTTGCAAATCATCCATTTGAGATGTCAAGTTTGGAAGTATGAACCTATTTTAATTATAACAAAATATAATCATTTCCAAAGCCAGCAATCTGATCACAACTGGATTGTAGAAACGTTGGCGATTGGAGTACTGGAACCTACTGCAGAACTCGCCTTTCGCTAAATACCTACTTCAGAACCCGTGTTATGACGATTTCTACGAGAGATTATTAGAAGACCTTTTGTCGTTTTGCAGAGCGCTGGTCTTCTCTTCATCTTGGCCGTGTTCCTGTTCTTCCTGCGCAGCCCCGGCTTCATGCCCGGGTGGGCGGATGTCATGACGGACCTGTGAGTATTTCTAATTAGAACAATCCGCCGCAGTTGTGCCGGCAATTAGATCCCTTTTCAAAACTATCATGGAATTAATTCAAAAATGACATCAAATGTGAAACGTTCTGTGAGGATTCGAACTTCTGAAATTTGTCATGTATGGTTATCAGATGATGGGCGGAATGGGGAATGTTGAAATACATCAACTGGCCACTTTACCCTGCCAATAACAGGTCATAACGTCATAAGTCCCGTAAACGCCTAGATAATCCACATACGTTTCCGAAGTTTGTCTTTCTCTGTTGGGATATCAATAATATTTGATATTTAGGCAGCATGGGTATAATCCAGTAATTTGCCTACAAGTATTTGTACACATTCAAAATGTTGTAGTTTAGTTATCATTCTAAATTAAATTGTGATTACTTTTTAATCTCGTTTCCAGTAAAGTGAAGGATGCCGTGACGGCCATGTTCATCGTGATCATGATGTTCGTGATACCCGCCAACCTGGACTTCCTCAAGTTCTTCAACTACAAGTCAGGTATAGAAGCGCACCGCTGTACAGTACACCCCGCAATAATCATTACTAGCCTCACTTCACTATATATGTTTTATACACCCCTGGGATACTTCACTCCGACAATGTTCGAAAACACTTGTAAAGTAATATTAAAACCGAGAGATGGACTGCGGTTAGATTGATTGAGATTCGGTGAATACTCTGGAGGGTAAGTCTGATCATCTTGCCTTCATGTAATAATTGCTTAAGATTTATAGCGGCATAGTTTGCTGTATTTCTCCGTCTCAGGACTAATTTTTATGAATCATAAAAATTCATTACTGAAATATGGATTGTTTTAGGCGCCGACCAATGAAATTTTATTTAAGTATGTATCTTTTCAAATAGTGAAAGATGTACATACTTCAAGCCCTTTGAAAATTTTAATATCCGTCAATATGAGGATGCACTGTCACGTGACTGCAGCCGTTTCTCCTTACAATTGTAGTACTTGATTTTCTCCCCGGGAAGTAGCACTAGAGCAAAGTATTATTATTATTATTATGGATAATTTATATAGCGCCGTTTTCGTATAAATATACCTCACGAACATACCTAAAAGTGTGAAAATTCGTCACTCAAATTTCTATTTAAGAATATGACCTATCGGGGGCTGCCATATAAATACCTGTCAGACATTAAAAGTTTCAAATAAACGTGTAAATGTTTCAAAAGGAATCAGAATGCTTCGTAATTACTTAGTCTCAATTGATAATTGATTCCAGTCCATCTCTCTACAATTTCTAACGCTTGCGAATGCCGTTTTGTTTTATTTGTACAATGAATAGTTTGAAATACTTAATCCATTGTACGCGCCCCGTGTCGGGCGGCCATTACTCCCAATCCCCATGGTTTATAGTTCCCGTCGTGGAGACCAAATCGAGGGTTCAAGGATCGGACAAGAAGGAAGCAGCTGAAGACGAGTCTCCGGAAGTTGATCCACTGGTCGGTCAGCAGCAAATCTACTATAGAGGTACCATCATGATGACGTTATTTGCAGTAAAGGTGTTTCGCTTACTTTAAATGCATTATATTCATTATGTTGGGGGTATGTAAAGAATACAGCGCCGCAAAATTCATCAGAAAAATATTCATCACAATGCTTGTTTTTTTTTGCCACACTTAACCTACTGTTATTTGTGTAAGAGGTACAATTTCCACATATTAACCATTATTCCATCACAATATTAACTGTAATAAACTCTCTCACGCGAAATATAAATACCTCTGGTTTGGAGAAGGATCATTTGTGTTATTGTATCTAAGTTATAATATACCGAAATATTTCAATTTTGGACATAATTTTAACAGGTGGAATGTGGTGATAAACGAAAATTGAATTGTGGTTAAGTGTGATTCAAACTAAGGATCTAATCCAAAGTCCGCAATTTACTAACCTTGGTACGAAAATCTGATTAGAATATCTATATACGTTTTTATTGTATCCCCTAATCAGCCATTTAGATGTAATGCATTCAAAGTAAACCTGTGTACTCGGGGAGTGTTTGTCTGTACAAACATCTGCGGCTCCTACTTTCTGCGCTGCGTGCTTGTTAATTTCCTTCTTTAGAATTCGGCCCCACGTTGAGGGGCGCCATTGTAACGGAAGAAATTGAACAGTATTACTATGTTATGTGAGACATATATTTTACTTTGATAGCAGCACAAGCATATCTCTAGAATAGGGTAGACCAGCCATTAGACAATCGGCTTTTGTCAGAGCTTCATTAAAACCAATTACTTGCATTGTTTTGTTTTTTGGTGAAAGTTATTTTCAAATATTCTCGTTGTTAATTTTATTATTTTTAATTTTCATTCTTTGGAGTTGGTTTTAAAAAACTATTTCCGTTGTTTGTATGCTGTTCTTTTGTGTCATAGTTTGCTCCCAACATGTTGTAGTTGAATTAAAATATAAAATCATTTGGCAATAAAAAATTGTAGACATTAACATCAATTTTGTCACAAGCATAGTCTTACCAGTAATAGTAATAGCTCTTTATGTTAAATTTTTGTCATTTTCTTTCTTTATAAATTATCTTTCACTATAAATATATTGTATTATATTATTTATTTAACTGTCATATCTAAATCATATTCACTTAATTTTTGTTACCTCTGCATTATATTATTTTATCCACCTTATTTTTGTAGCTTTTTGTTAACTGATGGATTGGTTCATTCTCAACTTATATTTAATGTTATCTTAATTTTTTTTCAAGTAAACAATTTGTATCGTAATAAGTAAGATGATGGCGGCCTCTGTAATATAATGGCTAAGACGCTGGGCTCACAATGGTTCAAGGTTCCGGGTTAAATTCCCGGTGAGAACGGAAAAATTAAAGTGATTTTTTTCAAGCCTCGGTGTTTATGACGCTGTTCCCCTCTGGAATTGGGCCTCCTTGCCTATTGAGGTGGTTATATAAGTAAATTGAATAAATTGGAATTTATTTCTTATTTAATAGAGTTTTACATTAGATAAAAATTGGAGCCATTTACCTAAGTGGAATGTCCTATCCCGTTGAAATTGTCAGTTTACTTTTGAGGCTAATTTAACTTTTTTAGTTTTACTTTTCAATTAAAAAAAAAATGTGAGCACTCTGTAATGTAAAGAGAAGAAAACAACATGAGTTCTTTCTAAAAACCTTATGTCTGATAAGTAAAGTGTACGAAAATGTTCATATTAAACATTTCCATATAAATCCTTATATTAAACTTTTTTTTTAAATTTTTTTAAATATCTGTTAATATATTTTACCTACTATTATTCTATTTTTTTAATTTCCAGTAATAGTATAACAAAATTATATATATTTATCTATGCCTATTATATGGTCCAAAATAATATGGATTATAACAACTGGTATTTCGTCGGTGAATAAACAATACCGCCCAACATGCCCTAAATTTTAGTAGGACAAAATTTTTTTTTTTTTTAAATATAAGGACGGATTTAAGTTCTTATGATATTCTCTAATATTTTGATTTTGGCTCTCCTGCTTTCAAATAGTCGTTGCTAAACTGGGCCAGAAAGCAGGAAACAAGTTGTGCTTGAAGTGGGATTCGAACCTAGAGATTGTAATCCGGAGTCCTCTGAATCTACCACAAGACCGTAACCCGCTTTCATTATAATTTTTTGGTGTTTTAGTTGAGAGTGGTTAGAGAAATTCATGAATAAGAAATATGTTTACCCATGTTTTTAGACCTATAATAATCGTGAACTAAACATGATATGACGGAATTCGCTTTCTTCCATCAAATGTTTATACAGAAAAGTGTTTTTTGCAACGAGTGTCCGATACGTAGGCGGTGTATGTTTTTTCATCGACGATTTTACTATATATATTAATTATTTATATATAATTTTATTTCATACCTTATTCATTTTCTGTTCTGTTGGCGATATTGTCAATTTTAATGCAAAAGATGTTTTATATACAAAACTAATTTGCCAACCAAATTTTACACAAATAATATTTAAAAATACAAATTTAATCTGTGTGTGGTGTGAATCCCATTTCTGAAGGTCAAGTATAAAAATAATTACATGTTGATATCAGGACAATGTCCCGAAACACAATAATATAGTCAAAACAATGTGCATATCACCCTTCTATATTTTGCATGAGGTCGCCGGTTTCGATTCCAGTATCCACATGAAATATTTATTTAACGTGTGATTATCATATATATTTCATGTGTGATACCTTTGACTGGTACCGAAGCGTTTAGACTGGTCATCTTACCTTCATGTAATAAATCTGATCAATCTAACGCGTCGATTCCTGTATCCAACAAGAAATAATTTATTTAACGTGTTGATTTTACATATTACTATTCATGTGTGATACCTGGGACTGGTACCGAAGCGTTAGACTCGTCATACTTCACCTTCATGTAATAAATCAGATCAAGAATACACAGCACTTGGATGCTACCATCGCTAGGTGCCCTATGCACCATTGGGTGACGGATACAGACAAAGTAGTATTAAATATGGGTAGATGCCTCTACTACTCTTGCCCTTATCCGCACCCAGTGGCGCATGAGGGCACTGCATTGGCACACCCAAGTGCCAGTGAATCTTGAGCATTTCATTACAGGTATGATGATCAAGTCTTACTCGCTTGACCATAACGGCAGCTCATGTATACTTATTTTTTTACTATGCTTTTCCGAACAGAATACGAAAAAAGTCTACCATTTTTATCTTACAACTATTTCAATTTAAAGCGTAAGAATCGTATTGTATTTTCCTATTATATAACATCATATATTTAATAGGTCCCTATTTTTAGTACTAAACTTATATAAAAATACCTGCATAACAAACCATTTTATTTCTGGTTATATTTAATTGCATATTCATAATGGACTGGTTTAAAATATGTATCCTATTTGTTGGTTGTTCATGTATCGCGGCTGATTATTATTTTATTAATTTTGGTGTTTGGTTGAAGTGGATTATTTTTTAATGCATTACATAATTTATATTGCCAAAGCTATTTCCTTTTTTTATGCTTTTAGAATATTAATATAAACTATAAAAATATTGATATCCCTGCTATATTTCGGGTCGGGTTTATAAACGTCCGTTCGTTAACATTTGGTATACTAATCGGAATAATATTCATACTGAATGGTTACCTGATTAGTTTAACCAAGAGTTTTACCAACGGATGATGTTTACAAAACACGCCCTTGGATATAATATTCCCTTCGAAGACAAAACTCACCAATTGCTAGTATTTTGTCAAAATCGAGTTATTAACACCGGCGAAACTTCGGTAATTTTAAGCTCTATATATCAATGAAAAAATCACAAAAATCCTATCTTCCAAAATATTGAAATTTCGTAAAACCTGTAAACCATAAATTTTCTTTGAATTACAGAAAATAATAAAGCAAACAATCACATAACCATCAGTGCAATCCGTTCGTAAATCGGAATGATTAATAATAGAGATACCATCAATTTCTAGTTTTTTTATACACAGATGATCGGGGAAGTCACCGATCGCCTTCTATAACAAAATCTTTTACAAAAATCTAACCTTAAATGATTGGTATCTCTGATGAATAGATCCATACCGATTTATAAATGGATTAGCACAGATTATCCTTGTGATTTTTGGTTTTGTTTATCTTGCATTCACAGAAAACTATTATGGTTTACCAATCACTATGTCCATTCCCAAAATCCGTATGTACATGGTGAGTGTTTTTTCATTTATTTGTATATTTTTAAAGTAATGTTTTGTAGCCTGGGTAGACCTAACCCTACATTTCGTATTAGCTAACCTAACTTAATCGAACTAACCTCTAATTTTACGTCACTTTCCTAGCAGCTACAAAGTCGTAAGAATGTGTCAAGAAAATAATCTTAGACCTATTAATATTATGTACACAAATCCGCTTGCGCTATAGCGCTTAGTTCTTGGTATGGTCAATTGAAACCATGTCATAAATATTGTAGGAGACGTTTTTATTTATGTTTATAAAGGTGGAATCCTAAAATGATTCGCGATTTCGGTAATTTTTGATTCGCTATAACAGTTATGTCATAATATATTACGAAACTCAATTAACTAAGTCATGATTCATTAAGTATCTATAGGGTAACAAACTTAAATAAAGCGTCTCCTGCTATATTTACCAAAAGGGTTCATTGGAACAGTTCATTCACTAGGGCAGCGAAATGTCGTTGATTTATAAAAATATAAAATAATAACGAACGGTTAAAAACTTTATAAGCAGTGGATCAGCAAAATATCTATGAGATTATGACAATTTAATTGTTCTATACAAGATGTTTATGGCAGTGTATGCTACTCTTTTTGCTGGTACGTACGAATCAAAGATTTCGTTTAATTATATTGAATTCTGAAATGCGAATCGTGGACGTCACCGATAATGAGAAGAAATAACAGCTACACAACCTGTTCACATAGAGTCCAGAGATACACCGGTGTCGTCCCTCTCGGTCATCCATACTTCGTTGCATCGCCTCGACTCGAATTGGAGGGAAAAGAGGGAGACAGCAATGTGTCTTGAACTCTGGTGAACAGAGTAAAGTAAAGTCTCATTATATGTCATTACAATCAAGCAAAATATGATTTTATAGCAGGTTTTGTGTTAGAGGCGGAAAAGAATGGTTAAAATATCTCGTGGTTTTCATTCCTGTTTGCTTTCATTACAGCGTTTTATTTAAATATTGCCGCTCAAATAGTATTTATGTTTTGTCGTTGGTGTGCTTTTAAAATAATGGCTGATCAACGTAAATATTGTTCTCTTTAACAAAAATTATATACACATGTATTCCTATCAGTTCCAGTCTAAAATGCTAATAATACTTTGAAAATGATCATTCCTTTTAATGGTTTATTTATTTCATTCAATTAAAAATTTGCAAAAAAAAATGGAAAAAATAAATCTATTCCCCCGAAAACTATGGGTCCAATCAAAAAATTTTGTTCTAGCAAATTCGACCTGGCAAAATAACGATTTCCCAGCTTGTCCCATGAGTTTTTGGTTACAACCCTGTTGACTGCCTTATTGGCAGAGCGGTCCCGCGAGATCATGTTACCAGCCATTCCTCATATGTCATAAGCGATGTATAAGTTTTTTTTTGGTGGCTGAGAATGATCATAGTTCAGAGTATATAATATTCAGATGTTGAGTTTGAGATCGGACTAACTAAAACCTGTGAGTTACCATCCAGCCCCCGACCTACCTACCAAAGGCCCAACCCTGGAATCGTGCCTGGAGTAACTGCTCAACGGTCAAAATACCACGTGGGGCCTTCTCATTCTTTGCTTGGTAAGCTGACTATTGCCCTTACTAAGCTAGTGCGGAACACTACAATTTTACCAAATCTACCAACTCGACTATCATAAAGCCTCTCTTTCTCTGCAATATGATGCAATATGACCGAAAAAGAGATGCCGCACGATGTGAAGTAACAATTTTCTTGAAACATTTCTCTAATCAAATTATTTTTTAAATAATTTTCCTAATACAATAATTTATTTATTTACTAACATTTCACGTATATTTTCGTTTATAATCACAATTAAATAAACAGAAAAATGGCGAGTCACTCAGTAGCGACCCATGGCAATGATCTGGCCCCAACTCACTAGATACTCCGTGTCGAGTCAGTTCATCTTCAGTACAGCATTGTACACTACAGAGCATCTACTAATGGATTTACAGTCCAGAACATTCTAGAATCCTGAATGGCTTGATGTGTATCAGTTATAAGATATTTCATTTCATATATTATCATGTAATGAATGGACTGTCTCCTCCCCAGGTGGCGGGTTCGCCCTGGCCGATGGCAGCAAGGCGTCCGGCATGTCGGCGCTCATCGGCAGCTCGCTCATCGGGCTGAAGGTCCTCCCTCCCTACCTCATCCTGCTCATCATCGTCATCATCTGCGAGATGCTCACCGAGTTCACGTCCAACGTGGCCATCGCCAACATCATCCTGCCCGTGCTGGCTGAGATGGTACGTCCAACCCGTATTAATGAGAGTTATAGTCCTATCATTCCATCAGTCTGTCACCCGCCAGCCTCATTGTTTCATGATTTCTTGAAAACTTGAAATTATGTAAAATTTCTTGCTTGTGGCTTTATGAGATTAATACATAAGTTTTCTCTCAGGAGAATGTGTGGAAAAACCATGTATGATAGGTGTAATGCCAAAATAAGAGCAGAATGCAAGGCATTATCGACAAAATTAAGAAAGGTCTTTTACAGCGGTCACGCGGAGCGAATGAATGATGAAAGAACAGCTAAAAGGATTTACAGTGCGAGTGTGTCTGGTTGCAGGAGTCGAGTACGGCCGAGAAAGACATGGCATGATCAAGTACAACAAATACTTGAATGTGGTCATGTGGAGAAAGGGAAGTTTGCCAGGACAGAGTGGTATGGCTTCTATCCTCTGCCTACCACTATGGGAAAATGGTGTGATGATTAGTTAGTTAGTTACTTTTTTTATATTACTTTCTTTCCAGTCTGTCGCCATGGAGATCCATCCCCTGTACCTCATGATGCCAGCCACTATAGCCTGCTCCATGGCCTTCCACATGCCCGTGGGCACCCCGCCCAACGCCATCGTAGCGGGAGTGGCCAACATCCCCACTGGAACCATGGTAAACAGACAACATGTGCTCTTCCAGTCCCTCGCCATGGAGATCCACTCCTTGTACCTCATGATGCCCGCCACTATAGCCTGCTCCATGGCCTCCCTCGTGAAGAGATGAAGAGGGTAAAAGAGGACAAATCAGGTGGTATCATAGAAAACTTGTCAATGTTCTTGCTGTGTAGTTTTATTTTTCTCTGAGAATGCAAATTCAGTAGGTTTATAATCACTTATATTTGTAAATCCACTACTTTCTACTCTGTGATTAAAATATTCAACAGATTCTTATATCACTGTAAGTTTTCTATTACAAATAGGTACTTTACATTTTGCTGGATCAAATTTCGTCGACAATTCTTGCATGAACTTGCACAGTTGCTTGCTGCAAAATCTAGCCTCCACAGAGTTGCGTTGGGGAGAGTCAGTATTTTTTATTGTTTTTTAAAAAAAATATATATGTATATTATGGTCCTTCGAACCGGATTAAAACATTATATTTCTATTCCAGGCGCTGGCTGGTATCGGCCCAACCCTGGTGACTACGCTCCTGACGTGGGCCTTCTTCCCAACCTGGGGTCGCATCATCTACCCGGAGGTCAACAGCTTCCCCGAGTGGGCCAAGCCCTAGGCTGCTGCGTCAGAACCTCACTGCCGCTCCGATGGTCAACAAAACAGCTCCACGCTACAGTGAAAACAGGCAGAAATGCAGAAGATATATACAAACGTGGTTAAAAAATCTAGGTTCATTATATGTATATTTTCGTCATTGTACAATGTTACAATATTAGGAAGTCGGAATCCCGCTAAGCACTGACTCTGTCAAAGATTGGATAATTAGGATCTGACTGAAGTTCTGTTTGTGACTATTTATTTAACAAGAGACTAACAAAGGTTCAGTCATTAAACGCTCAAATGTGCAGCAAAGCCAAAGTCCTAGATGAGGTGCTAAAAGTAACCTTAGTACCACCAAATATTTTAAAAACTATTTCAATTATTGTCGAGCGTGGGCATTTCACTGCATAAGCAACGAAATATAAATGGAGATAAAAAAATACTTGGTCGTTCACAGGATTAGTGATGCTTGCTGCAAGTAATGGGCCATTCACAATTTCTTTGCGCTTCAATGCGGGTTTTGTAAATACATTAACATTGTTGAATGAAGGCCTATGAAACAAAATTTCCTTTGTAATTTACGATTAGGGTTGCCAGATGCCTTTAGACTGTGAGAATATAGAAACCCATAACAAAAAATATAATATGATGCGCGCATAAACTCCAGAGCTTTACAAAAATTGCATGTTTTTGTGTTGTGTTGCTTCAAAATAGCAGTTGGAGACCTGAAAATAATGTGAAACAACACAATGTGTAAGGGAAACATAAGGAGATTTGTTTTATGCAAAGTTATGTGAGTATTTTCCATCATCATCTCTAAACTCTAAAAGAATTTCTTAGGCTGTAAATGCTACTTCAATGTATAAAAATTCTGTTTTAACCCGTCTCCCGTATATAGATCTGAAAAATTTATTTTCGATCCTGGTAGCCCTTAAATCAAGAAATATCAGTTGGCAACCCTATTTACGACCAATGTACCATTATATCTTTACAGCATAGTCTTATAAAATCATGGCGATGACTGATTGATGATTGAGTCACTATATTATCTTATTGTACAATTTAGAACTGTGGTTTGTAATCATATTTATCGTGTTAGAATAATTTATTTGACCATTGGAGAGTGGTTTTGGCAGACAGGAGTATCCAACCTACCACTCAACACAAAACCTGAGTGAATGTTATGTCGTTGTAATCACTCATTACTTCGTTTTATGTTAATGTTAGTAGAAAAATAAATCAATCTTCGTTGGTAGAATGTTCTATGTTTTGCCAACTTTAACTCTTGCAATTTTGTCACTTGTCATCGGAGGCTTTAAAATTCAACTTCAGTCTGTAAATTACATTATTATGGTACATATTTATTATGTACTTAAATGCTGGAGTTTTTCCTTATTTGTGGGTAATGGCGTATTACACAAATGCAAGATGATCAGACTTGTGTTTCAGTGTCAGTCCAAGGATGCAGTTTCCAGTGATGTATCTCAAGTCTGGGCGTATTGTAATGTTGTTACATTACCCTCTGTTATTGAGCTGTTAAATCTCTCTGGTGACAGGTGACAATACTTTTAGTGAGTCCTTCCGATTATTATCGGATAAAAGGAATCAGTTAGTTGTGATAAAGTATCTTAGTGTTACTGTTTAGTACAATTGTGCTGGTTTTGAACAATATGGGATGCGTCCCGAGGTTTTATTCAAAATTTCTGTGTGGGTAAGGCTGGTTTCTCAGGGAATATCTACTATCGTAGTTGATGAACCAACCTAAAATCACAATAAATTTTGGGTATACGAAAGAACGTAAAAGTTTTGTTTTTAAACAATTTAATAAAATTGATATTTCCTTTATGATGTGATGTATGGTTGCCAGTGTAACTGAGAAATCGGTCTTTGTAAGTTTAGGTAATATGCTTCTTATAATATTTCATAAGTGAGCCGCATTTCAGTTTTTTTAAAGCAATAAATTGGACTGTAGTTATCACTATTTGACCACGCGCATGATTTTTTTCTGTAATGTTTTAAAACTGAATCACAAATCCGTCGGTGCTATGTGTGTATGTTAATCTGTCGATTAATAAGTGAGAATTTTTTTTATTGGATAAATAAAAAACACACGACGGCATCATCGCTTTCCAAATTAAAATTAAGAACCAAAGATTGAACGATTCGGTTATATATCAGGAGTTAGGGCTAAGTTTGAATGATCTTAATCAACTAATTTACAAATGTATAGCACTGATGATTCTCTGATTAATATATTTTACTTCATTCGAAGGAAAAATCGTGCGCGAGGTCTATTAATATTGTCCGCATGATATTTTAAACTCCTCGTGAAAATGAAATGATATTTTGCCGTTGTTATGGTTAATAATACGTAGCAATTTTCCGCTCAAATTATTTATTTCGTTTCATTTTGTACCAAATACGCGGAGAATTCCGTTATTTTTACGTTTGCATGACAATAATAACATGGTATCGTAATGTCTATAGTGAATCGGCTCTTGAATAATGTATGTTTTGTATTTAAGGTATAAATTCTTCTATCGTCTTATTTTAGACAGCAGTGACTTTTGTTTATCCATAAAATATATATTTATTTATTTCCTTTAGCCACTATCTAAAAACATAATATTATGTAAACTTGATGTGATTTTTTTACAAATGTGAATTTAACTCGTTAAATCCACCATAATTTATGCATAAATGTTTATTTTTACAATTTATGAGATGATAAAGTCACCGTTGTTCAAATAAATACTTATTGTGTTACACTTTTACATAATCAATCCTATGTATATTAGTTTTCATTGAAAATTAAAAAAAAATTGTATTGTTTTATGAACATTATTTACTATACGCATTTACACCTCGGCATTTCATGCATTTTTTTATTCTACATAACTCCGTTTATAGTAAGTTTTTCATAATATACAATACATGTTTGTATACAAGTGCAGTGTAACTCGACTATTTATTACATGAACGTAAGATGATCAGTCTTACGCTTCAGTGCCAGTCCAAGGTATACACATGAAAAATATCATTTAAATAAATGTTACATGTTGACCCATATAAATATTTTCTTTGCTGAATAAAATTTTTTTATATTACAACATTTTGAGTGTGTTCAAATACTTGTAGAGAAATCTGGATTTTTCCCATGGCGGGAGTAGGTATATATTTGATTTTTCAATATCAATACATAGATGTAGTTAGCAACGCGCTTGTGAATGGTTTTCAACATGTAACATACAAGCAAAATGAAAAATATTACCTGGTGTGGATATTCGCTAATTTAACTAATTTTGTGTATCCTACTGTACAAAAAATATTTAAATACATAATTTTTATACAATTTTTGGTGTTTTGCATAGTAAAAAATAAAGTTGAATAAATACGAAATAAAATATTCTTACAAACTCTGTGGTCCACGGTATATGTATATTATTTTTCTACACATTTTAATTTTTTAGTTAATTTGACATAATAATCTTATTTAATAATAGTTTGTTGTATAGTTCAATAAAAATACCTGTACAATTGACTCATGAGCTATGTAAAATATATTTTTATTGTAAAAATAATAAATGAAAATTTAAAAAAGTTCTTTTATTTACTTGTATGCAGTCAACTGCGATCACCATTGTATCTACATGAAGATGTATCACAATTGTGATGCGTATATTACGTCAATCATTGAAATCTCTGATAAAATTTACCGACTTGCCCTAATATTATTTAGCTACATTGGTGATCGCAGTACTGAAATATTTATTGACAATATTTTACATATCTGTTCATTTGTTGAAATGAATCAGTCTTCATTTTCCACGCTGGCGTTGCCTGTATGTTAAGGCCATTCCTCTAATCATTTAAATACGTAACAGTTATGTTACTAACCTTCGAACAAAAATTCACTAAAAATATTCGCTTCCTAGGATTTAAACTAACTAACTAACTAACTAACCATCACGCCATTTCCCCGAAGGGGTAGGCAGAGAGGATAGAACGCCACACCACTCTGTCCTGGCACACTTCTCTTGCTTCCTCCACATTCATACATCTTCTCATGCACGCACGTCGATTATTCCGACTTCTTACATGCCCTTAATGCATGCTAATTAATGCTTACATGCTTAGGATTTCATAACACCACTTATTATCAAATTCCACCGTCTAAATACTCTAGCACCTGGGCCAATACACGAAACGTGTGACGTAGACTTCTAGTGATGACGTAGATGCCTATTGATGAAGTAGTGAGTGACGTAGTGGGTATCTAGACACCTTAGACACTGATATTTTTCAAGTGTTATTATCGATTATCTCGACTTCTCACATGCCCACTTTCAAACACTTGTTTTACTTGATCACCAAAAGTTGAGTACATACATAATATATTGCTTCTTTTTTACATGAAAACGATTTATTTGCACGACACCTATAGATCAAAATTTTAATGTACCAATCGATGTGGCTTATACTGTCCAACGAAAACTGCCAAAAATACACATTTTGAACTTATTGACTCATACCAACACGCCCTCTACATAAATTTCAGGAGGTAGCGCTCATGCGCAGTATTGAACTTACGCAAACGATATGATATTTATTTTAGATGCAGTATAACACTTTCTAAACTGTGGCGCCCACTTTTATTTTTACAGAAAAAAATCAATATTGTCTATGCTTGATTTGTGATTGATTCTGGAATATTCAAATTTAGAAGAAAAATTGCAAAATACACAAATTTTGACATTTTGTATTTAACTTTCGGTATCAGAGCATCAAATTGAAAAGTTTAATTATTTAGATTTCTTTGACAGAAAATCTGTGTTAATGTCACAATGAAATTCTAATTATAAAGAAATAATGTATTTTTATTAGATGAACATGGAGCAAGAACGTGAAAATGTATCATTTATGTTACGGTTATTCCTGTTCTCACATTGTATTGGAGAATGATAATAAGCATTATAGCTCTACTGATTTTCATTCCACGCTTATTTTTTAAGGCACCCGATGTAAGTATGTAATTATAAAAATAAATCAATGATGAATAAATAATTAGCTATTCCAAGGCAGGAATTGTCAATATACATGGTGTAACAAAACTCGTAGTATAACCCGAAAACGTGATATACATCATATTTGGAGTCGAATGTGTAATATGATTTTTTAATCTGAGCTTGAAAAAGAAATGTTTTCTTCTCATAAAATTACACAAATTCATAATAAAATAATGTTTTTTATTTTGCTTTATTTATGGATAGTATTAATTTTACTAAATAAATTATATTTGATAAAATAGTTTGAGGTATATGTGATAATTTTTTCGAGCATTGTGGCAGTCACTTAATCCAGAATATCATTTAAAAACTGTATGTGTCCAAGATAAAACAAATATCTTGATTATAGGGCACAAAGTGTATATTCTGCATAGTGCTGATTCTCGTCCTGTGGGTGACGGAGAGCATTCCGCAGCCGATAACCTCTCTGATGCCGTTCCTCGTGTTCCCCATCTCCGGGGTCATGAGCTCCCAGGAGGTGGCGTTCAGCTTCATGAAGTGCGCCTCGCTGGGCCTCCTCGGCTGCCTGATGATCACCGTGGCGGTGCTGGACACCAAGCTGCACTACCGGGTCAGCCTGCTCATCATTTCCTCGTGGGGCTATTCTCATAAAAGGTAAAACCATTCATGTATCTACCTCTCCATATATTGTTATCGTCGTGGTTTTTTTTTCCCCCCACATCATTCAAAAGATTATATTTTTACTACTACTACTACTTTCCCTTATCTATACCCATAGTGCAATGGTGCATACGGCACTGAATCGGTACACCGAGTGTACACATTCTTGATCAATTTATTACATGAAGGTAAGATGATCAGTCATGTGTGACATGAGAGGGTTTCCTGCATGACGTTTTAATAGAGGGCGCCCCTGATGGGACCATCTAGATACATTGTTCCAGAACAAGAACAAATTTAGCATGTATTTTGACATTCTGTATAGTTTTCTGAACAAGAAACCGTACAGTTTTCAGTCTCGTATTTATACGCACTTAAGTGGGCTTAACCTCTATACAAGCCACCGCAGTATCACTACAAGACATAAATATAAAATATTCTTAGGTTCGAATCAACATCAAATTGTATTAGTGCATTTCTGTTTCAGTCTCTGCTTTGGATTTGGTATGACAGCGATAGAGGGAAGTATAATGAATTACTGGCTAACTACCTAAAAAACCGACACATAATAGTGAAAATTCAGGACACATTCAGCAAGAAAGTACCTATTAAGACAGGAGTGGCCCAGGGGTCAGTAATTGGTCCCCTAGAATACTTGATATATTGTAACTCTATGGCAAATGTCATCCAACATTCACTGTGTTATCAGTTTGCAGATGATACCGCAATTGTAGCTATTGGTGACACGCAAGCAGAGGCACAGCAAAAATTGCAATCGGATTTTAACCAAGTTGTAAGATGGTCACATGACTATAGCCTAACAATTAACACGAAAAAAACGAAAGTGATATACATAACATCCCCATATAACAGAACTAGAGAAGATTTATTAATATATGCGCACACATACCAATGCATGCACAAAAATCTACAAGACTGTACATGTACAAACATTGAGGAGGTATCCAAATATAAGTACTTAGGCATTATTATAGATTCCTCATTTAATTGGAAAGAACATGTTAAAGTAGTTTGCAATAAGTTAAGATTATGCCTGAAGAACATGTATCACCTAAAAACTTATCTACCATATTCTGTATTAAGACTGGTATACATGGGGCTAGTTGAACCAATAATACAATACGGTTTGAGAATATGGGGCTTAAGTTTCAAAACTTATACAGACAGAGTATCGAATTTGCAAATCAAAATCCTAAAAACAATTGTGCCTGTAAATATAAAGAATCGAGCAAAAGACGACAACCAAGTTATGTTTGATTACATAAACGTATTATCTGTCGACAAACTGTGTCAGTACAAAATAATGACAGATCATTTCCTCGACTGCAACTGACTGCAACTATAAACAAAGGGTAACACACCAAATTGTTACTCGGCAAGTTTCGGCGCAACAACTCAGTGTACCCAGACAGAAAAATTACTATGGAGACAGAACAATGGAGAGTGTTATCCCGAGATTATTTAACTTATTAACTTATGAAAATCGCGAAGAAAAAAATCTTAACAAATTCAAAAAAAAATAATAAAAAACGTATTAAAAAACAGATAGTGATACCATCAGTGAAGTGTACATTAAACAAATATCTCTCAACAATTAATGTGTAACCACCTTTAAAAATCATTGTATACTATAAGAAAAAAAAAAAAAAAAAAAAAAAAAAAAAAAAAAAAAAAAAGTTATGTAACCCGCAGACAATCCCGGCTTTGCGGGAACAATAATACAATATTATGTATGCTAAAATATCTTGTATAATTATGAATAAAAAAAAATTATAAAAAAAATAAAAAAAAAGTTGGAAACAAATCATTGTTGCATCTTTCTATGAAATACATTAAAAATATACAAACTTTGTCTGTCTATTAAATACACCGTGTAACTCAACGTACAAGCGGGATACCCGCGAATCTACGTCACATTTGGAGTCGATTTTGTAGAATGATATTTTATGTGACCCATAGATTTCAAGAAAATTGAGTAAGAAGTTGATTTTTTTTCGGACACATTCTTTGGTTCACAAATTTATAGTGAAAATACATGAGACCATGCATTTTTTTTGAGTTTATCTTCTAATTTGTTTGTCAACTTCTAAAGATAAGATAAGGACTGAGAAAACTTCACATTTCTTGAACCATTTTTTTTAATTGACATCAATTTATTTGTAAGCATTATTCTTGAGATTATTAAAACAATATCTTTTTTACAGGAGGGTATATCTGATATATATGAGCCATCTTCTATTATAAAAATGAGAGAAGTAGAAGAAGTAAAAGAAGAAGAAAATATTGAATTGGAATCGTATCAGTATGTCTTTCATCTTTTTTATTTGTTCACTTGTCCTCAATAATAATAGGATGATTTTTTTATATAGCGCCGTTTTCGTGAGAAATCACCTCAAGGGCGCTGTACATAATTATGTACCCCATCTGTTTAGTTCCCCAAGAAAGACTTCTGAAACTATTTCAAACCATCCCGAAATATACAGATAATGTTTTTCCAGATGTTGTTTACAGTGTCCGTCTTCTGGACTGAAGATGGACACTGAAATGTGCTCCGAAAAGCCCACAAACTTGGCATAATAACCTAGAAAAACATTATCTGTATTCTGAAGGCCGCGCAAACTTTCATTCCAAAATATTGCGATTGTTTCGTGGCTGGCCATCCAATCAACAACATTTAATTTGAGTCCAAGTGCTTGGGAAAGAGATTTTTGAGTTTTGTTCATTTTGAATTTGTTTTGTTGCAATGATTTTCATTGGGACTTCGAATGAGTCTTAACAGCATTTATTTATTGATTTTTATTTACATTTCACTTGTCGTATATAATCACAATAGTTAATTATACAAAAGATGGAGATTGAAAAAACATACACAGTTTACATAATAATATTACAACAAATTGAATTACAGTAAGTATTAGATGTTGTCACTCCACTGGCCCCAAGGCACGCTTTGGAGTGTAGTGTAATTACATATATTATTATTATTTCTGTACTTTTTATTTAATTATTTATATGTCATTGTAATCTATTTTTATTTCAGATCCGCTAGAGTTCCGAGTAATGTTGCCATTTGTTACTACCTGACTGTTGCCTATGCTACATCCATTGGTAATAAATATTTTTTCTTTCCCTTCAAAAATGGTTGGAAATAACAATGTCAGAAAAGTAGAAAATTTGTCGTAGCGGAATGGGATTGAACTTACGGATTCTAATCTGGAGAGACCGACTCTACGACTAGACAACAACTCGGTTCAAATGCAATATAAATAGATACTCACCAAACCAAATAGATTATAACCCTTTTTTGGAGAAGACTTTCTTTGGTACTAAATGTGTCTAACTGTATTTTTTAACTAATTGAATTATATCCAATGATGTTTATTTGATAGGCTATTTTCTTCCGTTCCTTGTCATGTCCCTGGGAAAATTGAGTCGATTGACTCAGTCTCCTCTTGTTAAGAGGGAAAGAGAATGTTAGATAGTAAAAGATAGATGATATACATACTGTCTGTTCACAGTTATTTTACCTCTACTTGTTGCATTATTTTTATTTTTTTTTGGACTTCAAAATTACTTAGACAGTTTTGAGATCAGCTAGTTAGCTTAATCCATAGCCCAGATAAGGCACTGCATGATACACTAAGTGCATTGAATCTTGATCAGTTGTTTCAATACGAAACACAATGGCTGTCAGAGGTAAAATAACTGTGAACAGACTGTAATTGCCTTTTTTTTCACTGCAAAATACAAAATGGAACATAAAATTTTGACAGCTCTCTCAAATAGCTTGTCTAGTGTCAACTTTTGGTCTATGATTATATTATCATAGTTGGTGAAAATGTCACTATGATTTTGATTTAATATGTACGCCTGTCTATTAATTTAACAAAAAAATTACCTGGGACTTCCTATCTCATTGGAGTCAGGGCTGAAGCTGTATCGTGACATCTCTGTATCTTATTCAGGTCTCTGGTCTATTGCTCTCATTACTAATCACTTTTTGGCAAATTATATTAACCCACTGCGAGCCTACATGACCTAATATTTGAATGACTGTTTAATTTATTTGTAATTTTCATCTCTTCAGGAACTCTTGTAAATTTCTTAGCAAGTCCCGGGGGAATGGCACTCAAAGGCATGATTGAAGAGTAAGTAATATTTGTTACTTTTAATAATAAAATATAATCCTGTCTTTAATCTCTAAAGTCACTCGCCCATTTAGAAAATACCCCATTAGATAGAAGAATAAGTTCATAAGAGTCTTCCCAATCTGGTCGTTTCCGACTAGTCATAGTTGCATGTTGATATATTATAAGAAGACCCAGAAATGGTTTGAATTATGTAGAAGCACTATGTAAAAAGGAGCTATATAGAAGGCACAAGATTGCCGTGGAACATGCTGGAAATTTCGAAGTCGCACCAGGATATTCTAGAAGTTATTTTATTCCTGGCCATAAAAATACGGTTTGCTATCACCGCCAGTCAATCATTTCAAGACTGCTGTAAAGTGTATCCAGTACCTACTTGTTTGAATAAATACACGTGTACCTTATATTATACTGATTGTTACACTTAAAATGTTAGTATATCATTGTGATTTATAAATTCCAGAACTTATCCGTTAGGACCGACAGTAGAATTTCCATATTTCTTGGCAAACAACCTGCTACCCATGATCATAACTCAGGCCCTTGTGTATCTCTATTTTCTTATATTCTATTTAGGTCTATTCAGGTAAATTTCAATTACTTAATCTTAACTAACTAACCATCCCGCCATTTCCCCAAATGAAAAGAAAGAACATTACACCATTCTGTCCTGGCACACTTCCCTTACATCCTTCACATTCATACATCTTCTCATGCACGCACGATGATTATTCCGCTTTTATGTACTTGTACTTGATCATGCCATATCTTTCTTGGTCTTTCTCGATTTCTAAACCCAGTCATACTTGCATCATAGATTTTTTGGCCGTTTTTTCATCATTCGTTTGCTCTGCATGACCGAACCATCGTAAAAGACCTTTTTTTTTGTTTGATAATGCTTATCTCATCCTTGAATTCTGCTCTAACTTTGACATTAGTCGTTCACCGTGAAATCAGCGGATTTAGAGTTAATCCTAATGAAAGTAATTCTCTTATAAATAAACTCTTTATGACTTGAAGGCCTAAAAGCATTGATGCTTATCTCCTCAGAGATTTTGGAACATGAAAAATAGCCCTCAAAGAAGTTGTAGCGACCAGATATAAAAACAATTTGGGACCGATATCCTACCCAGAAATGGTTAAAACATTACTTAACAGTTTCCTGCCCATTTTATTTTATGCATAAAGATTGCAGCCCAGGTGGCATCCTTTTATTCCCAAATATTTTTTAACAGTAATTAGAATATGACCCGTAAACGTTAGAATTGTATAGATGCTTCTGGACGCTTCTAGTGTGTAAAAGGAAACTATATCGAACGTCCTGGATTGCTCACCTAGAAAATTGCTGATACGCGTACACCGAAACTTCCATAAGGGATGTCCCTTTAATAAATACACCATCGACTGTCGCCGGGATTTCAGGGATTCAGTACTGGCCGCAAGGAGCAGCCCAGTATAGACCTATCTCTCTCTCTCTTGTAAGGCAATGCACTCGTGAACGAGTGATTCCCTAATATGGTATAAAATACATATGTAAGTTATATAACCTATAATAAAAATGTAACTTCTGGTTAGTGGAATTATATCATCCTTTAATTTATTTATAATTACTGTTAAAAATATAGATATAAAAAGATTACGCAATAATTCAAAACACTGTCCTGTCCTATATGTATGTGACGCAGTTCTATAATATTTTTTTTAATCCATTTTGGCAAAACTGAGATTTAATTAGTTTTGCGGTATATTTTTTATGGAAAAAGAATATACTTATGTTCTTTTAGGCAACTGGATCCCACCTCATCCTAAATGTTCTGGCAAGGGAAGCCAGAAGCCCATTACGACCACACAGGTATGGGCAGGATGGTTTGCCCATGTGAGTTGACTATTTATTATCAACTTACATTATTGAGAAAAAAAATTTATTAAATTTTAATTTGTTATTTATATTTCTGCCTTATGTGATATAAATGAGAATCTCTGTTTATATTAAATTAATAAATGAAAAATATTTTAGAACAGAGTTGTTGATGTGAATATTGTTGTTTCCTTAGACCCGTACAGAATTCTGTTTCCAACCGATGTTCATTGTAATTCTTTCTGTTCACTATGCCCAAGAATCTTGATTTCCTGGATTATTTCAACCCGAAATTGAGTAAGAAACATATTATTATATTTAATTACCTATCTCAAACGGTGAAGTTACCGAACATACTTTTTTAAAATATTTAATAAATAATATAGCTTGCATTAAATATATAATGCCTTTATCAATGTCAAGTTAAATGTGTTTTTCTAATTGTTTAACGCAAGGATCAAAGTAAAGCAAATCAAGTTACATCTCCATAAACGCTGTTTAAATAAATAATTTTCCAAATGTTTTACACATCATGTTCCTCTTGCATTTTTTGGTGGGACAACTCAAAATTATTAAGAAGTTCTGTAAAATGTTACTGTTTTTGGTACGCTGTATATTAATATTACACATGTTATTTTGAAATGAAGGTAGATCATCATCTGCCACAGACGAAAGCAGGTCCTGGACTTCTCCAGTGGAGCTTTGATGCCACAACCAAGTCCCTGTGGGGACATTTATCAATACTTTGGGGTACCCTATTTCCTTACAATAACATAAGTCATTTCACACATTAGTGTTAATTATTAATTTAATATGGTCAGGCACAACCCAGAAGTTTAATCCTGTTCGATGGCCTAAAAATTTAACTTAGAAAGCAAGATATTACAGTTTTATTAACGTAATGAATTTTTAAACAATTAAGCTAGTATGACAGATTTTGAAAGAGAAAGGTCCTTAGGTTTTTGAGACTTCGCTCAGTACAAATATGTATATGGTTTTTATTTAGAAGTCCTGCTGAATCGACATAGCAATCACCAGAATAACATATTTGATATTTGCTATCTTTTTTAGTTCTTCATTTTGCCACTGTGGGACCTCTTTCATGGCGCATTCTCTAACTATAGCTCAAATGAAAACCATCATGATTCTTTCTAAAAACCGTGCACACTCTAGGGACCCATCTAGCCTTTAAGCTTACCGTATTTTTTCCATTCAACATTCTAACCCTTTCCATCAGATATTATAATAATGAGATGAAAAATCAGTTTTTTAAGTTGTAAAAATACGGACCCCCTCTTGATCAATTCTATGAAACATTGAAAATATACATTATATACAATCTGGTAAAGCCTACTTCTATCCCCCTTGGGCCTTGATTATTATTGTATCTACATAGACTTATATCTAGATGTAGATACATTGAAGATCGGAGCCCTGGGTCTCGCTTTTCCCTCTTTTCATAATGTTTTGATTAAGTTTAATAAATTTTATTAAAAGGTGCTGGGTTCTCAATATGTGCGGCCATAAAGACGACAAATGCGTCGGACATCCTTCAATCCACATTCGCGTGGTGTAATAAGTTGCCAGAAGAAATAACACTATTGTTTGCTATTCTCATCACCAAATTTCTCTCGGAAGTGTGTTTCAATCTAGTCTGTATCAACATAGTGTTGCCGTATTTTGCTGAAATTGTAAGTGAATTTTTGTACATTTCTGTTGGGAAGGAGATATGGATATCCGAGTGTTTACGGGGCTTATGACCTACATCGGCTGGGTTGACGTACCAAAGTTTCAGGCATAATTTTTAATCTTAGTTTAAGTAGTTAAGTTTCCATTTGTATTAGCTTCTGTGAAATAATGTTCACGGAAACAGTAAGTTACCGTTTCATTCTTTCTGAGCACCTACCATCCATTTTAAGTATAGAGAATTTTTACTCAGTGAACGAGAATTGAAATTCCTTCTCACGAGAGGTATTTTGTGGAGCGTGCGACACTGAGAGATTAATCTCTATCAATTAGTGGCGTACGCTGATGGGTAGTTGAACTTCCACGACCCACTAGCGTACAAAACCTAACCAGGTTAACACTAAAAGGTCATCCAATACATGGAGGTTTGCCAACATGAGCCCTGATAGGTACAGCTACTACTTACTACTACTTTCCCTTTTATCCGCATCCAATGGTGCATAGGGCACTGCATCGGTACACCGAGTGCAGTGTATCTTGATAATTTTATTACATGAAGGTAAGATGATCAGCCGTACACTTCAGTATCAGTCCAAGGTATCACACATGAATTATTAATGTGGAAATCACAATGTAAATAAATATTTCATGGTCAACACCCCCTACGGGAATCGAACCAGCGACTTACCTAACTTGAATATATTTTTACCTAACTCAAATACGATTTTATCTAACTCGAATGTATTTTTCAGGGCTAATTTGTCTAAAAATTCACCCAATTGAAAGTTATGTTGGCCATATCCATGGGCGCCGTCCTGACATTTCCATTTTTTCATTTTGGCAGTCCTGTATAATACAATAGTGGTTTTTTTCTCTCATATTCCCCCTCTGAAAATGGTATGTAAACAAAAAGCAGGTGTTCAATAATCATGTTAAATATTTTTATGCATTTTTTACACTCTCCTCTCTTTTATTTACAAAACCTGTCTGCAATAAATAGTTTACATGAGAAGACATCTCAACATGCTGATATTTCAACACTCCAATATCATATAATAAATCCCTGTTTTTTTTAGTTTAAAAATAAATTTATTAAATAACCATAATTGGAAATTTTTTGTCATTTGTCTACTATTTTGCCTTGTCAAATACAGCTATTAATAAAAAATAACAAAAAACACTAGTTGCTTTTATTTATATACCCTAACAATGAAAAGACGATATATATTTTATTTATTTATTGTACTTTACATTTTTATGGTATATTGTTACGTTGTCAGAAACAGTGGAACATCCTATGATGAGAATAACATAAGGAGGGCTACTGATCACGCTGGATGATATAAAGGAGCTTGTTCCCCACCTAGTGGTCCAGTTATTTAAAGACATTGACTTGGGACTTGTTCCACCCTTTATAAGAGCTAGGTACTTAGAGCTTAGGCCAAGAGGGTGAGTAACTTACTGAAGGGGAACCGTCACAATAAAATATTGTTTACTTACTTAAATTACAATTGGTTTTTCACATGAATGTGTAATACCTTGAATTCGCATTGAAGCGTTAGGCTGATCACCTTACCTTCATGTACTTGATCAAAAATTATCTAATGTAAAAGAAAGAATTAAAGTATACTACAATTAGCCCCGTATTTTATGTCTTCAATATTTTCAATAGTCTTATAATATTTTTATAGCGGTTCTTGTTTACAAAAATCATTTGACGTTTAGCTGACGTTTCGTAATAAAAAATTAGGTTGTAGGTTGTAGAATGTAATTTTGTATAAAAATGTTTGAAATACGGTTCGCTGGTCAATTATGTGAGCTGTGAATTGAAAAATAATTACTATGACTTCAGAATTATCCGAAACGCGATCTTACAAGATGTGGAAACCGGAACGTAAGTGTCTTCTAATTTAACTTTTGTGCGATCAAATAATGTCAATGTTTCACTTGTTTGTGTGACAAAACGCTCTTATTTGTCCAGAAACAACTCCTTGTATTTATTAAACCAATTTCTAGTTTTATTGTGGACGGCTTCAACAAAAGTGATAAAAATTGTTTGCTAAAAGATGAGCTTAGGAGTGTATGCGAAGGTAAATGCCAAATTTTCGGGGTTTCATAAACCTGTTAATTTGGCTTGTAATAAAAAAAATTTAAAAAAAAAAGTTTGTACTGAGCATCAAACTTCGAAATGGCAATATCTCAGAACTAGTAAAATATTAGTTACCAACTTTTGCCGCTTACCTGGAGATATGTGCATGATTGGAATCTTGGAAATGCTCCCTCATACTACATAAACACATTTTGCAGCAAATGCGTTAAAATACTTTGTATCAATCTGTTTTTCAGTGTATAAGCTGCAGTTGGAAGCCCCCACTCCCAAGATAATACCGTGCGACAGGGAGAATGTAGAACGGCCCGTGTTCTTCGGGGCCGAGTACCACGGCGTACTGTCCCACAAGGAGGCCGCCTTCATCCTGGAGGCAGAGCCCAACGGCTCCTACCTCGTCAGGAAGGGCTCCGAACAGAATGATTTCTTCACACTGTCTTGGAGGTAGGGAAACCCATTATAACCTAAACTGGAATATACATTCAGTTGGCGTTGGGTTTGTTAGAAGGTAGTTGTAACTAACAACTAAAAAGGGGTACAATTACTAATAATAAATTTGGGTCAGCTCCTCCAGTAGGTTGGGGTGAATATGTTTATGACAATCTTATAGCCGAGACAGTGGACCATGAAAGCATTTGGTCACGTATATAACCTTCTCTTTTTTTGATTTTTTTTCCAGCTAAAACTGAATCTATTCAATCTCGCAGCAAAAATATGTAGAGTTGCGCTGGACTAAAAAAAGACTTAATCGTCTTTAAAACGGTCTAGCAAAAGGGGCTTTCATGTAATATACATTCGAAGTCACCTGTTATGGTCGATAAAAGCAATAAGTAGATCTTTTTCGACAAGACATTCAGGATTCCTATATAATTCTATATTATATTTCGGTCCTGGCTTAGATTGATTTTACGATTATGGCTTTCAGTGTCATCCATTTCAAATCTGTTTCGAGATTAAAACCATATTTTAAATCAAGCCCCTCTCACTAAAATAACCAATGGCTGTAATATGTTCACTAAAAAAAAATTGAGAATTTATGAATACAAATGGCATAAATGCTATGGCACGTACGTACGACTATTTATTTATTTACGGACATAAAATCCATTTTTATTCCCCAAAAAAAAAACAGTAGCAGGAAGGGTAAAGCAATATAGAAATATATAAAGCTAGGACGAAACTATGAATTAATTGTGGTAAAACTGTATGCACTTGTTGCAGATTTAACGAGAAAGTGCACCACTACAAGCTGTACTATGACGGGCGCTACTATGTGAAGGACAAGCGCTACGAGTCCATGCGCGAACTCACGGCCGACGGGCTGGTCATGCTCCACATGGAGCTGCACGCGGGCCACATCACGCAGCGGATGCACTGCAAGGCCGCCTACCTCGAGAGCCCCTACGTCACGCTCAACCGCAGGAAGCTCAAGGCTCTCTCAGACAAGTATGTATCTGATCATGCGCGAATTCACCTCCGAAGGGCTCGATTTTTGTGGTCAGAGGGTGTGGTCCTGAAATTCTCCGGAGACTTTTGTCGCAATACGGGTAAACTGCTTTATATTGTAAAAGCGTTTTTCTGTGAATCAAATCGTTAAATTAAAAGTGGCTAAACAACCATACGGCGGCCTCCGTAGCGTAATGGCTAAGACGCTAGACTCACGATATGGAGGTTCCGGGTTCGATTCCCGGTGAGAACATAAAAATAAAAAGTGATTTTTCTCAAGCCTGGGTGTTTGTGGCGTTGTTCCCCTCTGTAATTGGGCCTCCTGGCCTGTTGAGGTGGTTAAATAAATAAATAAAACCCGAAACCCGAGGCCTGTATCTATTATTTTTTACATAGATATTCTCACTATTTTCGAGTTGTAAAAAATACATATCATCGGGACACGAAAGTTAATAAGATTGTAGAACGAAAAGTGAAAGTAACTTTTGACTTACCGTAGTATTTCTAGGCGCCATATCTTAATGGCTGATATGTTAAAAAACCTATTAACTGACACGACACTTATTGTGTTCCAGAGTCAAAGAAAAGAGCATCAACTCGTCCGAGGAGAGCTACTACATAAACGGAGCGTCGCACACCCGCGAGGAAGTAGGCGAGGCGCCACCAGCGGGGGGCGAGGCGCCCCCGGCCCCCGTGCCCGAGAAGTACAGCAAGGAGCACAAGTTCAAGGTGAACACCTTCAAGGGGCTCAACTGGTGCGAGTTCTGCGCCAACTTCCTCTGGGGGTTCACCGCGCAGGGGGTCAAATGTGAAGGTAAGTAAATACTTTTTTTTTTATAATACTACTACTAAAAAGCTATTAAAACCCTGTACGCATCTTGACCTGCTGGAGTTAGACCTCTGGGCCGAGACTGCTTTACACAGACAATGTGTTGGCTGATCTAGATAAGTTGGGCGGAAAGGATTGTAAAAGTGAGATGTTATCGTCAAGAAGGCTAAAGCTCTTCATATGCCATATGGCCATCTGAAGTAAGACAATGAAAGCCCCACCCTTTCCCTAGACTGTTTTAAAGACTATTGAGTCTTTTTTCAGTCCAGCACAACTCTACCGATTTTTTCAAAAAGCTACACTGCGATTTTAAGATTGTTAGTGTGAAAAAAATACGGATGAATTTACATTATGTACGTGAACAGATGGTTTCATTGCCCCTACTACTGTCTCGGCCTGTGTATTATAATTGTCATTGTTTCCATCACCCAAAATCATTCATATTTGTATTCCCCCCTCTACCTTCCAGACTGCGGGTTCATGGCGCACTCCAAGTGCTCGGTCCACGTGCCCAGCCACTGCGTGCCAGACCTGAAGAAACTCCGTGGGGTATTTGGCATTGACCTCACTACGCTGCTCAACGCACACTCCAGCACGCTGCCCTTCGTGGTCAGGAAGTGCGTGCTCGAGATCGAGCTCCGGGGCATGGAACAGGAGGGCATATACAGGATCTCCGGCTTCGCTGACGAGATAGAGTCCCTGAAGATGGCTCTCGACAAAGGTAAATTACTGCACCATGCTATCAAAAGTATTCAGGCGTGAAACCACATACAGGCAATCAATTGAAAGACGATGAAGATGTGTCACTGACCAGGAAGACAGCCAAGATCTGCTTTTACTGAGAAGCAGCTAAATGTGTAGGAAAACATGGTCTGTGAGTGTCTAGCACTGAGTCTAGTGTCTGAATGTGCTAGCCTGCGTATTCTCTTAACATCACAGATTGGTATATGCATGCTAACAGTGCCCCAGATTAACATGAAGATGTAAACTTGTGGACAGATGGCGAGGCGGCCAACCTGAGCGAGTACAGCAACATCAACGTGGTGGCCGGCTGCCTGAAGCTCTACCTGCGCCTGCTGCCTG